>SJYV01032707.1:399432-417377 GCA_006410875.1 Neotragus pygmaeus
AAAAAAAAAAAAAATTATATTGCTACATACATAGAAAGTGCAAGCCGTAATGTAAAAGCAGTGTTTCGTTGCTAAGGTCAGACAGTATCATATTTGCCAAACAATTGCAAATTTAAAAGTTCAAAAGAGAAAATATAAATTTAGATTTTCCTTTTAAGAGCACAAAGCTATGACAAACATGAGCAAATGTATGGCCTTTGACTCTAATTACATTTGAATTCAGTATAAAAAATTCTCCATATAATATGAAATGCTTTCCAAAGCTGTGCGACAAAGGCATTCTTTTCTATTAGTTCTGAAATGAAGTGGCTAAAAAAAATATCCATTTAGTTGGTTTCTTTTAGCAATATGGGTTTAACTCAAACAAAGTGATGAAAATAAATTAATGAGTTATTTTTTTAATTAATTACTACAGAGAACTAAAACTAAGAGAACTCAGAACATAAAATTTATAAGATCCTAGTTAATGGTACTCATTTTTATTTAGGTGACTAATTAGTGGCATAAATGCCTTATGAGTAGTAGACCTAATAAAATACATTGACTGATAAATGGGTAAGAACTGGGGGAATGAAGTGTTATCCCGGATTTCTAGGCAAAAAATACTACCTTTAGTGATGCCAGGAAAATGAAACATGTATGTGTTTTACACCATGGAAAGAGTTCTGTATCTTTCTTTCTTGAGTCACTGTAGTAGAGTTAATCAGAGTTAAGCTATAGTTTGTCACTAAGAGTATCATTTAAATCTCAAATAAAGAGAAGTAATTAGGAATCAATGTCAAGTAATCAAGTGTGGTTCAAAACCACAGAGATCAGGACCTGAATATCAGACACTGATAATCAGAAAGGGAAGTTAAGTTGGAAGTATATGCCATGATTCAGGACTTACTGGTCTTGAAGGTCTCATAATGTCATCTGACAACTACAATTTCCCAATATGTGTAAGGGATTCCTGAGTCTGACTCAAAGTAGTATATTTTTTTCTCCCAGACTCTTTACATCCTTGATAAGTCCTGAATTTATAATTATTTGTCAAGCCAAACAGAATACAGCAGATGTCAGGACAGAAGCAACAAAAGCATCAGGAAAGGAAAAAATGTTCAGTGGTATAGATTCACAGAAAACACACATGCGTTCTCTACATGAACAGTATCACCAATATTCATGATTCAAACCTCTATATTTGATAACTCCAAATATGATTTCCAGTCCAGACCATTCTCTTTAGGTATGGAACTACATGTGTAACTGCCAACCAGATCATATACCATAGAAAAACTAAATGCTATATGTTCAAAATTAAAATTCAATTTGTATTGTCCCAATTTGCTATTTCATATCAGTTCTGTTTCCAACCACATTTACCGGAAAAATAAAAGTGCTCTTAACTTCTGACCTCTTCTTTTGTTTTTTTTGTTTGTTTGTTTGTTTGTTTTTTGCACCAACTTTTTTTTTTAAATGCCAAATATTACAGAGTATATTAAAATACATTGCGATTTCATTACTTCAAGTGGAGAGAATTGTTTCTCCTACCCCAAATATCTAGAATGGAACAAAACTAACAGAAAATGTCTCCTTTATGTTCCAGAGTTCAGTTCAGTTCATTTCACTTCAGTCACTTAGTTGTGTCTGACTCTTTGCGACCCCATGAATCACAGCACGCCAGGCCTCCCTGTCCATCACCAATACCCGGAGTTCACTCAGACTCACGTCCATGGAGTCCGTGATGCCATCCAGCCATCTCATCCTTGGTTGTCCCCTTCTCTTCCTGCCCCCAATCCCTCAGAGCATCAGAGTCTTTTCCAATGAGTCAACTCTTTGCATGAGGTGGCCAAAGTACTGGAGTTTCAGCTTTAGAATCATTCCTTCCAAAGAAATCCCAGGGTTGATCTCCTTCAGAGTGGACTGGTTGGATCTCCTGACCTCTTCTTAAACTCCAATTTGCAAACCATTATTCCTCTTTATCCCCCTTTCTTCACCCTATATGACTTGGAAATTTCATTTCTTTCCCCTATCTTTGAACAATGCCATAGTTTGAAACTTATCATCTTTCACTCTTGCAATATCTCTTGGCTGGTCTCACTAAATTCTATCTCATGAACTACACACGATTCTGTCTCCAATACTAAGAAAGAATTTTAAAATCTCAAATTGATTATATCAATCATGCACTTAAAATCTTTATAAATTGTCTCATTATGAATAGCAGACAGTCTTAACTCCTTTAGGAGGCCTACAAAGGCCTGCCTTCTACCCTTCCCACTACTTCTCTCACACATTGGCTGTACTCCACTGGGAGTGGACTACTTACAGGTAGTTATTCATTCGCTCTAAGCTCTTTCACATGTCTGCACCTTCAAACATAGGCTTCCCAGGTGGCTCAGTGGTAAAGAAGTTGTCTGCCAATGCAGAAGATACAGGAGATACAATATCTACCTGGGTAGGTAAGATCCCTTAGAGTAGGAAATGGCAACTCACTTTAGTCTTTGCCTAGAAAATTCCATAGACAGAGGAGCCTGGCGGGCTACAGTCCATGGGGTTGTTGGGTATGATTGTGCACAAAGGTTTACAGTTTTCTGCATTCAAACATACTTTTCCCACAGCCTGAAATATCTGGTATTCTTGACCTACTAGAGCCCTACTCCCAAAGTAAATATAGCTCAAGATTTGTGGAAAGCAGGCAGTGGAAGCCCCTCTCCTAATTCTTTACCAAAGTAGTTCTTAGGTTCTGGGCAAATATAGAAACTCCTAACAGTAAAAAGTAAAAGTGACAAAGTCTCGCTGAAAGTTATAGGGTTGGAATTTAGATATGTACAGAAAAATTACATATGGAAGATAATTGCTAGGTTGCAGACGATGTGTAGGGCTTCCTATGTAGTAAAGAACCTGCCTGCCATTGCAGCAGATGTAAGAGTGAAATGCAGGTTCAGTCGCTGGGTTTGGAAGGTTCCCTGGAGAAGGGCATTGCAATCCACTCCAATATTCTTGCCGGAAGAATCCAATGGATAGATAAGCCTGGTGGACTACAGACCATAGGGTTGCAAAGAGTTGGACAAGACTGAAGCGTCTAAGCACACACACACATACACACACACACACACACACACACACACACACACAGAGTAAATGTGTAAACACACTATGGCAAGAGCATGAACATGTCATCAAAAAGGGTTCCTTTCTACTTGAGAGATAAAGCATGTTCTAGATGGCTCCTAAGAAATAATTTGTAGAAAAGCAGAGTGAAAAGAGAGGACTGGTTTTTTGATGATGAATTTTGTTTAAAAACGCAGAATGTATTCTTGGAAAACTGTATGTAGATCCAAAATTCAGTATATTTTCTCATTTAGATGTAGAAAATGCAACAGTATGTTTCTAGGGCAGAGTGGTCAAGCTGGCTTATTCACGTGACTAGAATTCATGACTTTTTAAAAATAATTCTTGAAAATATACACTTATAAGGCAATTGATGAGGAAACTTGACTATCATTTTGAAAGAATTGACACTAAATGTAGACTGCAGGAAGCCAAGAAGCTTTGGGCTCCTAAACGCAGCTGAAAGGAATGCTTTGCTTTCCTCATCAGAAGTTCTTGCTCAGAGGTCCATACTACATGCCAACTAGACAACTAGGTAGATTCTCCAATACATTTCTGGGAAACTGCCCTCTTCCCTTGCCCTGACCCTAGTAGAAAACTGAAGGAAAATTGAATTAATGGGACTCTGATTAATCATGCAGAAATCTAGAGAACACAATTAAAGTTTGCATCAGTCAAAAGTTCGTTCTACAATCTGCTTTTCCTTCCTGATTGAGAATGCTAGCACCCAAGATGATGTCACCTGGACTACGGGTTGTAGGATTTCTTTCAGAAATTACATAACATGGAGAATAGATATATTTATGTAAGTGTTTATCAGACCCTCGAGATGGAAAGTCACATCCCCTCAAACAGTCCATTATTATCTGAATTTCAAGCCTGATGTCATTTGAGAGATGATGGTTCTGCACAACTTCAAAGCACTCTGCTAAACATTAAGCTATATGATGCAGCTTCTATTTTAAAAGTGTCTTCAAAGCACTTTTCAGAGAAAAGCTCAGCCTTATATAAATTTGTCATTAAACTATTTAAAACAAAATAAATAAATAGAACACTTAAATAATAAGAACATATAATAATGGAAGACATTATGCAAAACACAAGAAAAATAGGAAATAAAAGAAAAATAAGTAAAAAACAGGAAAGAAAATGACTAAATTATAAGCACATATTTAGCAAAAATTATATGTCTTTTGGTAAAAGTTAATGAACCAAATTTTAAAAAAAATCAACTAATCTCAAAAATATACAAGCAACTTATACAGCTCAACTCCAGAAAAATAAACGACCCGATCAAAAAATGGGCCAAAGAACTCAATAGACATTTCTCCAAAGAAGACATACGGATGGCTAACAAACACATGAAAAGATGCTCAACATCACTCATCATCAGAGAAATGCAAATCAAAACCACAATGAGGTACCATTTCACACCAGTCAGAATGGCTGCGATCCAAAAGTCTGCAAGCAATAAATGCTGGAGGGGGTGTGGAGAAAGGGGAACCCTCTTACACTGTTGGTGGGAATGTAAACTAGTACAGCCACTGTGGAAAACAGTGTGGAGATTCCTTAAAAAATTGCAAATAGAACTGCCTTATGACCCAGCAATCCCACTGCTGGGCATACACACCAAGGAAACCAGAATTGAAAGAGACACATGTACCCCAATGTTCATCGCAGCACTGTTTATAATAGCCAGGACATGGAAACAACCTAGATGTCCATCAACAGATGAATGGATAAGCAAGCTGTGGCATATATACACAATGGAGTATTACTCTGCCATTAAAAAGAATAAATTTGAATCAGTTCTAATGAGATGGATGAAACTGGAGCCTATTATACAGAGTGAAGTAAGCCAGAAAGAAAAACACCAATACAGCATACTGACACATATATATGGAATTTAGAAAGATAGTAATGATGACCCTGTATGTGAGACAACAAAAGGACACAGACATAGACAATGGACTTTTGGCCTCAGAGGGAGTAGGAGAGGGCGGGATGATCTGGGAGAATGGCACTGAAGCATATATACTATTATGTAAGAAACGAATCACCAGTCTATGTTTGATACAGGATGCAGGATGCTTGGGGCTGGTGTACGGGGATGATCCAGAGAGACGTTGTGGGGTGGGAGGTGGGAGGGGGATTCGGGATTGGGAGCTTGTGTGCACCTGTGGTGGATTCATGTCGATGTATGGCAAACCCAATAGAGTATTGTAAAGTTAAATTTAAAAATAAATAAATTAATTAATTTAAAAAATAAATAAATAAATAAATAAATAAATAATGAATAGAGAAAGTGACTCAGTAGACAAAGTTTATAAAATTTATATGATGATCATACATCAAAAACTCTAGTACATTTGAATATCTGATATGCATCAATGCACCACATAAAATTGACTCAAAAAGAGGTGACAAAATGAATATGTCAACAACTATAAAATAAACTGTATCAGTTATTAAATAAATCTTCCCAGAAAAAATCTAAATACTGTAGTGTTTTTAGTTTTGACCTAATATAAAACAAACAACCTCAATATATGGACTGCTTTGCTGCTGCTGCTGCTAAGTTGCTTCAGTCGTGTCCAACTCTGTGCAACCCCATAGACTGCAGCCCACCAGGCTTCCCCCATCCCTGGGATTTTCCAGGAAAGAACACTGGAGTGGGTTGCCATTTCCTTCTACAATGCATGAAAGTGAAAAGTGAAAGTGAAGTCACTCAGTCGTGTCGGACTCTTAGCAACCTCATGGACTGCAGCCTACCAGGCTCCTCTGTGGGGTGCATGGACTGCTTTAGAGCACAGCAAATACTGTGGACCAGTTCCTTTCTTTTTATTTATTTATTTTTACTCATCTCATCATTTATGTTTTTATTGAGATATAAATGATATGTAACATTATATTAGTTCAGATGTGCAACATAGTGGTATGATGCATATATATAAGAATCACCACAGTAATTCTTATTAGCATCCATCACCATGCATAATTACAATTTTTTTTTGTTATGAGAAATTTTAATATCTAGTCCCTTAGCAACTTTCAGATATACGGTACAATATTATTAACTGTAATCACCATGCTGCACATTATATTCAAGGACTCATTTATAACTAGAAGTTATAAATATTTTTATAATTGGAACTGAATATCCCAGAATTCAATTATATCTTCCCATGCCAATTTCTCTTACATCCTGGGCAAATTTTGGGAGTTTCCTTTTCAGCTCTTTGAGAATTTGTAGTAATGAAACAAGCTAACCTGGGACTCTGAAAAGACACACTGAACCCTTAATTCATTCTAACCAGGAATCTAAAACTTAAAATATGACAGTTATCAAGCTCATATCTTTAGGTTTAAATAATACCCAAATACTTTGTTACTTTAAGTAATACTTCTGCACTAATAGAAATCTGAAAACATCACTAAAATTGTAGCTACATTTTTTTTTCATTGCTTAGTTAATATTTACATTTATTTGACCATGTAAAACATTTAAATATCAATCTCATGGATTCTGCATATTTTTTTCTTTTTAATTTTTTAAAATTAAAATTTATTTATTTTAATTGGAGGCTAATTACTTTACAATATCATATTGGGTTTTGCCATACATCAACATGAATCCACCACGGGTGTACACGTGTTCCCAATCCTACACCAGCCTCCCGCCTCCCTCCCCATACCATCCCTCTGGGTCATCCCAGTGTACCAGCCCCAAGCATCCTGTATCCTGCATCAACCTGGACAGGCGATTTGTTTCTTATATGATATTATACATTTTTCAATGCCATTCTCCCAAATCATCCCACCCTCTCCCTCTCCCAGAGTCCAAAAGACTGTTCTATACATCTGTGTCTCTTTTGCTGTCTTGCATACAGGGTTATCACTACCATCTTTCCAAATTCCATATATATGCATTAGTATACTGTATTGGTGTTTTCCTTTCTGGCTCACTTCGCTCTGTATAATAGGCTCCAGCTGTTAGCATAACACTGACAAAAACAGCCAGCAAAATAGTTAAATACTGTAACTAAGGGTCCTAGTGAAGTCATAGTGAAGTCATTCAATCGTGTCCGACTCTTTAGGACCCCGTGGACTGTAGCCTGCCAGGCTTCTCTGTCCATGGGATTTTTCCCAGCAAGGATACTGGAGTGGTTTGCCATTTCCTTCTCCAGAGGACCTTCCCGACCCAGGGATTGAACCCAGGTCTCCCGTTTTATGGGCAGATGCTTTACCATCTGAGCCACCAGGGAAGCCCAACTAATGGTCAGTCACTATCAAATATCCCTAAAAACAAAATATAACAAACAAAACATAGCAGTCCATTGAAATAATTTTCTACCACATCCAAAATAGTTTATCTCTGGAATATAAATATTCTAATATTCAGAAATTGACTAACACATTCTTCAGAAAAATAAGTACAACTAGAAAAATTAATAATAATCTCCACAGATAACTAATGTATTCAATAATAATTAGCATCCAATCCCAAGTGGCCCTAGTGGTAAAGAACATGCCTGCCATTGCAGGAGACATAAGAGACACAGGTTCAATCCCTGGATCTGGAAGATCCCCTGGAGGAGGGCATGGCAACCTACTCCAGTGTTCTTGCTTGGAGAATCTTTTGGAAAGAGGAGCCTGAAGGGCTACAGTCTACAGGGCTGCAAAGAGTTGGACACGACTGAAGTGACTTAGCACAGCACAGCACAATTTTTAAAAATAATTAATTGGAAAACTATGAATAAAAAGTGTTCTTGAGAATACAGCTATTGTTGTAGTTAATAATAAAAAGTACAATCGAAACAAGGAAAACAGAGAACAAAGTTCTCATCAAATACAAGTAAACAATAAAACAGATAAAGGCAATGAAAACTAGTAAAGGAAGAGATGAAATTATAGCTCTGTGTAAGAAGCATGATAAAATAGCCAAACTATCAAGAAATAAAAATAAAAACTACCAAAGAAAATTACCTGTAAATCTCTTAAATACAGGAATATTTCAATAAAGTGACTCAAGTTAAGGAAAACCTTCAAAAATAAATTATTTTCCTATATTTATATCATAAAAAACATAAAATCACATCGAATTCATAAATAGAGCCCACTCAGTTCAGTTCAGCTGCTCAGTCGTGTCCGACTCTTTGTGACCCCATGGACACTAGCACGCCAGGCTTCCCTATCCATCACCAACTCCTGGAGTTTACTCATACTCATGTCCATTGAGTTGATGATGCCATCCAACCATCTCACCTTCTCCAGGGGATCTTCCCAACCCAGGAATCGAACTGAGGTCTCCAGTATTGTTGGAGAATTCTTTACCAGCTGAGCTACCAGGTATGCCCGTAGAGCCCACTAATGCTGTTTTAAAAAACAGTCAGCAGTCTGTCCTCACAAGCTCTATTTAACAGATATTCTATTGAAATTATGGCATTTGATCTCCTATTAACTTTAGCTTATTCTATCACTGTTTTTTATTGCTTTCTGTGTTTTTTTTTTAATATTCAATGAGAATTTTATTGAAATGCAGAAAGAGCATATCTTTTACAGTGTTAATCAGAATAACTTCTATTATGAACAGAATCTAGTGAATACTTTGATTACAGCTTTGCAGACAATTCTAATTGTTAGCACTGTAAAACCAATGCCAGAATAAACAAAAATGAGCACTAGTACTGAAACAGTAGATTAAAGATGAAAAATAGAGAACATGTTTAAACAGAAAGCAGGCTCTGAATGAAGAGGACTTTTATGCTTTATTCCTTCAGCTCTGTTTTTATTTAGATCTGACTTGGGACCATCATAAGTAGCTTTCCTAAAGTAACTTCAGCTCTGTCTCCTGCTTGACACCTGGTATAGGGGCTCCAGACCATCTGCCAAGTGAGGAGCCAAGTCATGGTCAGACACCTCCAAGCAGAGAGAACCAAAATTCTCATGTCCTGATTTTTAAAACAGTTTGATTTTTCCCTCTGAAAAAGGTTGGTTGTTCTATGTTTATCCTAAATTGCTTCAAAATATATATATTATATTTTATTATTTAGGAAAATTAATAGAAATATTTATTATGACAGAAAAAATACAGATTTATAGAGCTTTATTCTAACTTAGCCAACTTTTGGTTAATGAATATGAAAGAAATTGTGTATCTCATAATTGGAAGATGATTTAAAAAGAAAAGAATTTTAAGTTAATCAGTATTATACCAAATACATATATAAGTGATAATTTAGTTGATATGTTTTATACATTCTTCCAAAATAAATTCAGAAGGTTACCACATTATATATAAATGACTCATTTTAAGGTATTTATTTGCATTCATCTTGTTACTTTAAAACAATGAGATTTAATCAGAATCTAGTATTAATATTTGTGAAGTTTATTGAATACTTGGTTTTATAACTTATATTATCTAAGGCCTGCAGACAATTTCACTTTTAATAATACCACCACTGGCCTAAACCACAATTTAGTCATTCTAAAATAATTGTGTTATTTTTTTCTTAGCTCAATTAAAGAAATGTTATAAATGCATGTAATAAACTTTGATCTTAAAAATGGAAAGGGGTTATATTTAAGGGAATTATTTAAGAATAAACTTAACTACTATTTCATTACATTTTAATGATTCAGATTACCCTAAATGTAATTGGAAAAATACATAGAAGCCTAACAGATCAAAAAAATGTTCTATTCTTTAGGCAAGAAATGACCAATAACAACCATAAGCAACAGATAAGCATAAATAATAATTATACAGTTTAATGTTATCAGTCCATTGACTGGACAGTATTATTTATTTCTTTTTTTGGCAGACTCTTATGCTTTTACTGCTGTAGGGCTGAGAAATCTTCCACTGTTTGAATCCCAGTCTTTAAATTTCCTTCAATTCATCATGGCTCCTAGAATCTGAACTCTGCCATCCCTAATTAACATTCATGTCAAAAGCCCGTGTTCACTACAGGCTATCTCAATTGAAAGTGAGAATACCAGGAGGGAAAAGTGAAAAACCTAGCAGCTACCATCAAAACAGCTTACTGTTTTCAACAAGAGGCAATACTAAAGATGACTGGCTTGTTAGGATCAAAGAGTACTAATGAGAGTCTCTATCGGAGTTCATACAGTGTTCTCTCGCCTGGGAAACAAACCTGATTTTGACATCTCAAGACATTATAAAGGCACTTTCACATGAACATTCTGGATTGAAAATAAATAACTATCATAATCTGGAGCTTATGTTTTAAAGACAAAATAGTGCAGCAGGCATGTAGAGCATACCAATTGAGGTAGAATTGTTACCTTAATTTTTAATATAAATTATGTTTATTATTTACCTTTTATTTTTTTCAAAATTCAAGTGCATTCTGAGGCAAACTACAAAAGTTATTTTCTTTTATTTTGTTTTGCAAATCTACTGAGGAAAGACATGCTTTTTAATGCCTGATTCTCACATAATCACACAAACACATACACACACATCCCTTTACTACACTATTGCGGGCACAATCAGCACACTCTTAGCTGCTGCAAACTGTCTACCTCTTTTCAGAAGAATAACTTCAGAGAACTTACATAATGTTAAAAAAAAATCTAAGTTTTATTGGCCTTACTTACCATTCTATAGAGTTTTTCTTTTTAATCTATATCTATAGAAAATCTCCCAGAATTTGGAAAGGTGAGAAGAATATCTTTCTCTCTGAAATGCAGTATTTAATCACCTGAAACTGTAACTGACAGTGTAACAGACTGAAATGAACTGTCAAGAAAAAAGGACTAGAGTTCTGCTAGTTGTGTTGTTCTCCAACATTTCAGGAAAGATGCTTCTCTCAGAGCAATATGGATTTAAAGCAGGGCTTGGCTCAGTGATCGTCATTCATTTTATTAAAAAAAATAACTGGTAGGCTATTTAATTCTTACACTTGACTAATCAGTTTAGATTGGAGATCTGGGTTGGTACTGTCTTTCTACTGGAATTTGTATTTTAGCCATTAAATATTTCATTAGCTTAATTCACAAGTTAAAGAAGAAAGAGGGAAGAAAAGAAAAGCCAAAGCTCCAATCAATCAAATGTGCCATTTCACCGCTCTTCCAGTAAATGGTTTGATGGGAAGGGAGACTGCACCTATTAGCTAATCTCCAAACTGCATTTCATTTCTGAATCTAATTTATTATCCCCTTACATGAATAATCAAGATTTGACTACACAAAATTACTGCCAACATCTCCATTCAGACAGGACTAAATAGAACTCATTATCTCCCTTTCCAACATCCTTATCATGCTCTGTGGTAATGCTAATACCCCGCCTCATAGCTTTTAACTTTGAAGTCCTTGTTCACCTTTCTCAATTGTTTTTGCCCCACATATAATGCATTCATGATAAATCTCATACATGGTTATTTTGACACTGTCTTCTCTTTTCTGTTGCATCTGGGTACAATATCTCTCAAATCAGACTCTATAAATATCCCTTTCATCAGTACCCATGAACAAACCATACCTCCCTTGTTCAAAATGTTCTTTGACTCAATTCTTTGTTAAACTGTCTTAGAAAAGGGCATTCACGGATTCATCCTGTCTTTCTTTTTGCTGTCTAAATTATAAATATGAGATTTAAAGATTTAAAGGGTATGCACTCTGGCTGAGTAAATATAAAATTACTGGAACCATAAACAGAGCTTGGAGATATAGGAGAAACAGATACGATGAGGCTTGAATTGAAGAAGGATGTTTGAATCATGTTGATTTTGATCTTCAACATGCAGCTAGATATATGTCCTGAGTAGTTACAAATTTACATCTGAATCTCAGATCAAGGACATAGTTAAAATTTAGATTATACAATTTTACAAGGTACTATCATGATGACATCTTTGAGAAAACTAAGGCAAAATTATTTCATTTTCATGTAGTTTTCTGTGATTAAACTGAACCAAAAATTCATATTTCTCCAATCATTTCTTCTAGAACTTGGAATATGTTATTTATAAGAAAATAATCTCCAACAAAATTACAGTTATTGACAATATTATTGACAACTGAAAAGAATATAACAACAAAATGAAAACACTTAAGGGTTTTTATTATGGTAGCATTTTAAAATTAGATTTAATAAAGAAGGACGAAGGAAGCAGATGTGTGTATGTGTGTGTATGTGAGATTATGTGCTAAAAAATGAGGTTCTGGTCACTTACAAAGTCTCTAAAGATTGAGACTCTAAGATTTTTAAAAGTATGCCTAATTTCACATTAAAACAAATAAAATAGTCACTGGCACGCTAAAATACTACTATTCATTAAGGGAAAGAACATGTTTTTTACTCTGTGATACAACTACTGACAGTTTTATGTTAATCTAGCTAATCAGGAGGTCTAAAGAATATGAGAATATACTTGAAATAAAATACAACCAGCTACTAAAACAAGAATGAAAACAAAAGCACAATCTCTGAAACAGAAGGAAAAAATATGATGAAAAACGATTTGCTTGCTTTTGAATATGGTATGAGCAGCCTGAGTTTGAATGAGGCATTCATCTCACATAAACATTTAAGCTGTACTTGTATATCTACTGTATCTCCCTTAAATTATGTTGATCTTACTATCTCCAGAGCACATGATTAAAACCACTTAGAAACTGTATAGGGATTGATAAAAATGAAAAACCTTTTTCTTTGTAAAGCACCAGTGTCTGGGTTTCCAAGCCTGAATGCTAGTAGCTCTCTAAAGAAGAACTACATGCTTGGCAGTCACCCTGTGACAATGGGAAGTTAAGAATCAGAGGGAAAACCCTACCGCAGGGACAGATGTGAAGCCTTTGAAAACTTCTTTTGTTGATATGATGGAAGAAACTGCAGAACCATTTAGGGGATAGTTGGTCACTTCTCTCTTTTGTACTGTGATTCTTTCCATTGTTCTTGGGAGTTTGCTTTCAGATAAGCCACGTGTAGGCTGTGAACTCCAACAACAAAGCTTAATAAACCTAAGCAAGTAAACTCAGCACTGAAATACACAACCTTCCAGGAAGTGCTAGGAAAATAAAAAATAAGACTAAGTTGCAGATGCAAGCACATTTGTTCAATTCATTGAGCAACTGGGAAAGAAAGAATATCCTTAGGAGTGATTTTTCTGAAAAAGTAACAAAATTTCATAGTCATTGGCATGCTAAAATGCTACTAGTCGTTAAGGGGAAGAACATGTACAGTGGCATTTAGTGCTAGTAATCTTTTGATGGACAAAAATCAATTATTATAGAGGAGCCACAGAGTGGGAAGCACTCAACATATTTAAACAGGCATGAAAAAAATCTATTGAAAATCAAGAGCACAGAAGGGAAAATAAGCACTCCCTCTATGAGCTTAAATAAATATCCAGCCACCTGATACTGTCTCTTGCTAGTGTACCCAAGGTAGTAAGGACAACAGGATGAGGCCGATAAACTGAAAATAGAGCATACATTGGTCTTCAAAAGTTCTCTATATCTCATTCAGAATGAGTATTTTTGTTATGATTTTCATGATTATAAATTTATATTTTAACAATTGAAAGTGAAAGTATTAGTCACTCAGTCATTTCAAACTCTTTGCGACCTCGTGGACTGTAGCCTGCCAGACTCTCCTGTCCATGGAATTCTCCAGGCAAGAATACTGGAGTGGGTTGCCATTTCCTACTCCAGCAGATCTTCCTGTCCCAGGGATCAAACCAGGGCCCACACGGCTGGTGAATTATTTATTGTCTGAGCCATGAGGGAAGCCATTTTACAACTTTATGTTCATTTATGCTCATCTATGAAATCATCATAGATGAAAATGTGATTCTAAGGTTGATACTTTAAAATTCCATTTGTAATGATAAATACAAGAAGCAAAGGAATTTTAACAACCACTGAATTTGAAATTCTAAAACCAGAGAGGTAATATGAGGAATATTCAGGAGATGGCATGAGTAGGCTAGAGTTGTAGGTCTAGCCTCCTCCTGCAGAAGAGGCTACATAATTTCCAAATTACGTAGTATCATATAATTAAAAACTAAAAAAAAATTACATATTTAAAAATTGTTTAGAGCTTCTGAAAATGAACATTTACCATGAGATAACTACATTCTATACCCATATAGTGTATTGGGCATAGATTATGTTGTTGAAGAGTTATAAAAAATATTTGGAAACAAGATGCTTAATCTCAATTCTAAAGAGAAAAAAGTGAGTTAAACTCCATTAATCTTGATTGTCCAGAAAGATATGAGATTATGGTTGAAAGAAGCTGAAAGAAAACTGAGTGCTAAATTAGGAGAGGAGAGAAACAAGAAGAAGATCAAGGCATCCAAGTGAGAGTAACCTAAATCTTGGTCCCTGAGGAAACGTCTAGATGTCTGAGGACACACCTATAATGGTATCATGGTATTTTAGTATATGTGGGATTTCTGGATGAGAAACATTCTTTAGGTGAACAATTCTCAGTCAAGATACTTTTTTGATCATAAACTATAGCTGTTAGACTTTTCCAAGCTGGGACACTAGAGATTTCATTTTACAGTATTGGTTGCTCAAGTAGGCTACAGATTGGTTGCAAAAACTACTGTTCTATTTTCTAGCCCTGTGGTCATTAGTAGGTTACTTGGGCAATCTGAATACCAGTTTTCCCACCTGTGAAAGGGTATGGATAATGGTGTCTAACAAAAAAGGTTATTATGACAATTAAATGAGTAAATCTATGAGCAGTGCTTTGAACATTGTCAAGCACCTAGCAGGCATGCCAAAGATGTGTGTTATTAATTTTTGGTAATGAACCATATTCATATAGCTGTATTTAATGAAGCTGAGAAGCATATAAAAAACTGGCCTCAGTCATTATGGTCTTCTTTGAATTTTGCAACTTTTTCAAGATCTTTCTTGCTTCAGGGCCTTGTATATGTGGTTTTATCTGCTGAGAATACTCCTTCCCCCTCCCTTTACTTTGATAATTTCTTCTCAAACTTCAGCTCTCTATCCTTCTGCAGTGAAGTCTAACCTGACTGATCCTTCCACAGCTGATCCTTGGTGTCACTCTTGATCATTCTGTAAAAGGCAGCATGCCATGTATCTTTCTTTCATATCTAATCACAAGGGGGTATGTCTCTGTGTGTGTGCGTGTATGTGTGTTTAGTTCTCCTTATGAATTCTACCATTTTCTAAGTTTCATAACGGCAGAGACCATGTCTATTTTGTCCATTAAATATAGTGGTTAGATAAACCCTGGTATTTCATTATCATTAAGTACATATTTGTTAAATACAAAAAGAATGATCAAAAGTAAAGTAAATAAAATCTAAGAGAAATGGAGCTAATTATGATAAGCACATTGATAGTCAAATTTTAGAATACTTCACTGTTTGTTTGTGTTTTTTAACACATAATAAAAATGTCAAACAAGAAGTATTAAATGAACTTCTCTTTGTGAAGAAATCATTATTTACAACATAGCCAGAATCTCCTCTGAGATTTTTGAAGAGAGAAAGGGAAAAATAACCATAGAATAAATCAAATGATCATATTTCTTTATAAAATATGTTAAGCATCAATAAATTATATCAAGCTGGCTTATAAAAATAAGGGAAATCATCTCTTCAAATCTTTTCCTAACTGTGGCTACTCTGTGATCAGACTGTTCAGAAAAAGATTTTTCAAGTAAGTGATATAAAATATTAAAGTACCTTTTATTTTTAAGAAAATCACAATCACTTTGAAACTAACACAGTGACATAGTCTAAAATATAAGTGACTTATTTATTAATATATAAGCTTAGAGTCCTTGGAAGGAAAGTTATGACCAACCTAGATAGCATATTCAAAAGCAGACATGTTACTTTGCCAACAAAGGTCCATCTAGTCAAGGCTATGGTTTTTCCAGTGGTCATGTATGGATGTGAGAGTTGGACTGTGAAGAAGGCTGAGCCCCGAAGAATTGATGTTTTTGANTTTCCCATGAAGTGATGGGACCAGATGCCATGATCTTCGTTTTCTGAATGTTGAGCTTTAAGCCAATATATTTACATACTCTCTCTCTCACACACACACAGACACACACACAAACATGCAGGTACCAAACCTGTGTCCCCTGCATTGGCAGGCTGGTTCTTTACCACTGAGCTACCAGGGAAGCACCAATGTAATTGGTGGACTGCATATTTCTCTGTTAACTAGTGCATCTATTCTTTCTAAATAATTTGCAAACTCAAGTTTCTCAGGCCTACATGGAACATGAATAGTGGGCACTGAGTTTTTTCAACATAGTAGTTTTCTTACTAAGTATTACAGGTAGACAGTTTTTGCCTTCATTTACTTCACCCCTTCCAATGTTAGGGCTTCCCAATGGCTCAGTGGTAAAAAATCCACCTGCAATTGCTGAAGACACTGGTTCAATCCCTGGATCAGGAAGATGCCCTAGAGAAGGAAAAGGGAACCCACTCCAATATTCTTGCCTGGGAAAGGCCATGGACAGAGGAGCCTGGTGGGATACAGTCCATAGGGTCACAAGAAAGCTGGACATGACTTAGCGACTAAACAACAATAGTAACACAATGCAAAGAACTCCTCAGTTGATGACTTTTCTAAAACTGTCTACCAATTAACATAAGTCTGGAATTTCACCATTTGAGAACTATAGCATTAATATGAGAACAAGAAATCAATAAGTATATAATGATCTTACAGAAAGGGCTGAATAGATTTTTTTTCATCACTGATTTTTATTTTTGTTTAAGACAAAGTCTAAACATAACTAAAGAGTTAAGAGACAGGTGATACTTTTGATTTTTAAAATACAACTTGAATCAATGAATTTACTCAAATATAACTGTGATAACATTCAATAAAGGGCCATTGTTTTGCAAGGATAAAAAAGTATTTCAGAGATGACTTTGAACTCAAATCAATGCATTATAATTATGTTTAGTACGCATGCATGCTACTTGCTAAATCGCTTCAGTTGTGTCCAACTCTTTGCGACAGTTATGAAGCAAAATAATAACTATAAATACACTGACACAAACCGAAAAATATCAGTACAGTTATGAACTTTGGCATGTAATGATTCTTTGTATGACTCAGACAAATTAAACAGCTAACATCTTCAAAGACAGACACTAAGTTTGGCTCCTTCCTAGGATCAATTTTTGCTTTTCAAGAAGCTTATGACACATTTACCACAGCTGTAAAGATTGTTGGTCAACATCATCATTATTGTTGCTTTCCTAAAGGGAGGAAAAGAAATCTTAGTTCCTAGGAAAGTTATGGGTCATTGTTGCCATGGAGACCAAGGTGTATGTACCAAGTGTCATCAAAGAGAGAAAGATAAAAGCTGTTATGCATTATGTGAAGTTGCTTAGTCGTGTCCAACTGTTTGCAACCTCATGGACTGTAGCCTACCAGGCTCCTCAGTCCATGGGATTTTCCAGGCAAGAATGCTGGAATGGGTTGCCATTTCCTTCTCCAGGGGATCTTCCCAACCCAGGGATCGAACCCAGGTCTTTCGCATTGGAGGCAGACGCTTTAACCTCTGAGCCGCCAGGGTTTGGAGATGAGGGACTTGAGGCCCACAGAAGCTAGGCCATTTGATTTCATATAGCCAGGATGCTGTGAAATTGAAATTCTGGACCATATTTTACACATTCTGAATCTGAGACAGGAAATCCAGTATGCATATAGAGATATGTTCTTCATGCTTAAGAGATTTAATTTTGTGATTCATTGCCATAAAGTTGATGTCTGAACCCATAGACAAGATAAATGTCTTTGGAAACATACTGATGCAAAAACAAGATTGAAGTAGGAAAATAAGGAGGATTTTTTTTTTTTTTTTT
>SJYV01032707.1:421300-533109 GCA_006410875.1 Neotragus pygmaeus
CAGGGTGACAATATACAGCCTTGACGTACTCCTTTTCCTATTTGGAACCAGTCTGTTGTTCCATGTCCAGTTCTAACTGTTGCTTCCTGACCTGCATACAGATTTCTCAAGAGGAAAAGGTTAGGTGGTCTGGTATTCCCATCTCTTTCAGAATTTTCCACAGTTTCTTGTGATCCACACAGTCAAAGGCTTTGGCATAGTCAATAAAGCAGAAATAGATGTTTTTCTGGAACTCTCTTGCTTTTTCCATGATCCAGCGGATGTTGGCAATTTGATCTCTGGTTCCTCTGCCTTTTCTAAAACCAGCTTAAACATCAGGGAGTTCACGGTTCACGTATTGCTGAAACCTGGCTTGGAGAATTTTGAGCATTACTTTACTAGCATGTGCCTTAATCTTCCTCCTCTGTTTCAGAGAAAGGACTGCCATGTCCCAGGGGCTTTTTTCGACAGATGTTGTTGGATGTGTATGCAGTATTCTTGACCTTTCTTATATCTAACCAGGTCCATCTCTGAATGACTACAGGAAGGAAGAAATTAGCACCTCCCTTCTGGAAGCTGACCAGATCCAGGAAATGTTTGCTTTCCTTCCTCCCCTTTCAGTATAAAAGAATTCTAATCTAACTCCTGGCTTTTTGAATAAAGACATTATTTCTTGCCCCAATTAAACCAATAATAATAATAGATGTGACTGCTTGTTTATGCAGTACAGGTGACCTTTCTTAAACCATGACTAACTGGGGTGGGTTCTTATCAAGGTCCCTGGTGAGACAAAGGAGAAGGAATTCTCTTTGATCTATGATTCCTAGATAAGTGGAAAGCTGTATCCAGAGTATCATTTTAACCCCAAGTTCAGTTCCATGAATATGTCCTACTTCTCTCTGTTTGTCAGAAGTATACCTGTTCCTTCCTCCACAGGAAGCTCCACAGTCACAAATATCAGAGGTATGTATTATACTGCCATTAACTGTTTTAATCCTAAGATTAACATTTGAGAAAACAATTCAAAATATATCTGTTTAATATACATACAAACAGGAGGTCTTTATTTTAACATATATGACTGTCCAATCCTTTTTATAATTTTATGAATTCATTTATTATTGGCAGGTTTTCTTCACTAGAGTACAACCATTGTAAAGGCATAAAATAGATGTTTATCGAATATTTGTTAGGGAATTAAATGAATAAATAAAGTCAAAGATGACAAGAATCAAAAAAGAAAGTAACGTGAGTATGAGCAGATAGGATTGAGGATAGTTAAAATTCCTAGCCTTACTCATATTAATGTAGTATTTTTAGGTTCTTTTAGAGACCACGATATCTTTTTCTTCAGCCAATACAAGAGGGAAGTCCATTTCTCTCAGCTTTTTTTGAGATGGGGAATTGGGCATAGTGAAGTTGGGTGGAAGGATGAAGTTCATACACTTGTGATAGAACTGCAATTGTAATTTAAGTCTCCTGAATCACCATTTATTGAACCTTTCAAGCTGTGAATTCTTTCTGTCTTTTCAGACAGGAACTCAAAATGCTCAAAACTTTCAGGAACTCTGTCTTTTCATCTATGAATTGGTAACTATACTATTTAGGAAAAGACAAAGGTAAAATCAACAAGACTTATGAGCCTTCAGGAGGCAAATATTGCTATTACCCACGACATAGTTGGAGACACTGTATCTTAGAGAGAATAAGAAAGCTGTTTGTAAATAGTAAATGGTGGAACAAAGATTTGAGCCCAATTCTGTTTGAATTTAGTCCTTGATCTATTAATCAGTCTACTAAATTAAAAAATGAATATATTTCGCTGGTTTCTCTGGTAGCTCAGATGGTAAAGAATCTGCCTACAGTAATGAAGAAAACCTCGGTTCAATTCCTGGGCTGGAAAGATCCCCTGGAGAAGAATGGCTACCCATTCCAGTAGTCTTGCCTGGAGAATTCCATGTACAGAGGAGACTGCTAGGCTACAGTCCTTGGGGTCACAAAGAGTCACACACAACTGAGCAATTTTCACTTTTCATTCCTATAATTTCAAAGTCAAGTCTGCCATAATGGCATTTCCAAAATATTTCCACTATTTGGAAAATAGTGACTAAACTAAAATACTGACTAAACTAAATTCCACTTCCCTCTTTTAGGTGATGACTTCATGTACTAATTTTCAAAGTTTCTGAAACTGTTTGATGTGAACTCTTAGTTCCTTTTCCCTATAGCTTAACTTAACCCACTCTCAGGACTTTGTCTTCTCAGGAGATTTGTGCCAATTTCATTCTAAAGTAAATTTCCTTTCCTAATTTTTTTCTTCTCTAGTGTTTGATTTCTAGTTCTATATCTAGCTCATTCCACTTTTGCCATATGGGCACCACCATTATCCCTTAAAAACAGAGTCCCAGTAGTCTGCTCTTCTTTAAACTAACACTGATGAAGGTTCAGTTAATACCATCGATCACTATGTACTCTAAATTATACTCTCAGAAGAGTTTCATGGCTTCATAGTAAAGTTATTCCAAACTACATCTTCCCAAGCAACCCTCTTTGAAATCACAATGTATACATTGCAAATATGATTGCAAATATCTTGACAAGGTGTTCATGGTATGACACAATCCAGCATTTTAGCTCTATTTCCCACTTCTACAGTATGTGAGAGAATGTGTGTATATATATAATATATGTGTGTGTGTGTGTGTATATATATATATATATGGCTTATGCTTGGTCATGTCCAACTCTTTGTGACCCAGTACACTGTGGCCCTCCAGGCTCCTCTGTCCAGGAGATTTACGAGGCAAGAATACTGGAGTGGGTTGCCATTCCCTTCTCCAGGGGATCTTCCCCACCTAGGGATTGAACTCAGGTCTCCTGCATTGCAGGCAGATTCTTTACCACTGAGCCACCTGGGAAGCCCTATGCATATATATATNTCCTAACCCAGCAATCAAACTCAGGTCTTCTGCACGGCAGGCAGATTCTTTACCATTTGAGCCACCAGGAATCCCAAGAATGCTGGCATTGGTAGCCTATCCCTTCTCCAGGGGATCTTCCCAACCCAGGAATCAAACTGGGGTCTCCTGCATTACAGGTGGATTCTTTACCAGCTGAGCAACCAGGGAAGACTGTGTATGTGTACATATATATATATATGTGTGTGTGTGTGTGATCAAATGAAATATTATGCATGTTTTTCCTATATTATTACATCTTTTTGAAATTATTCAATTTCTACTAATCTATAAATTCTCCATTATTCTAAGATAATTCTAAGAACCTTGTGTGCTGTGATATACTTAATTATACTCTTATTAGAAATATTCTTTTATTACTCTTTTGAAGCTTGAAACAGATTTTCCATTGTATTTACTTACAAATGTGTGTTACCTGATCACTTTATATAAAAAGCCTCTTGAGCCTCTTAAGGATAAGGACTATGTGTAATTAATTTATCAAAACAAAATTTCAAATTTCAGATAAGAACACGAAATATCAATGAAATGTCAAGGCAACATGTATAACTCACATTATTATACCCTGCTTACCAATAGGATAGATCATAACATATACCTGGTAACTATTACATTCAGGGTATTTCTATAATTCACATTTAAGCCTAAAGAAACCTCTAATATTTTCTTTGAGTCTAAAATAGGACTGGGTCTGTGGTAACCTGAAGAACATCACCATTTTTATGTTAATGTGTTGAAATATAACTAGTGCTTGAGGCTCATCCTAGTGACCTGAGTACTTCCAAAGAATAAGGTAATAGCATTCCCAGTAAATACTGAGATTAGTCCATATGAGCTGACTGCACTTCACTGTTATCAATTCCAGCCTTCGGTATCAACTAATATTCTCAGTCTTGGAAGCAAGGTAATTAGGAAGTGACAGTCTCACGAATATTTTAGTTTCAGTTTGTTATAAGATTCCTGATTTTGCATGGTCTTGACAAAGGATACAACCAAACTCTCAATGAAAAGAGGTAATACTCCTATTACTTTTACTCATCAATTTCTCATGATATACTTCTTGTCTTGGTGACATTAAAAATATGTGTTTTCTCTCTCCTGCATCATTTAATCAACATTGATATATATTTTGTTTCATTTCAGGCTAAAAGACCCCTTCTCTTGATTCAATTTCCTTCTTTAGTTTCCATCTATGAGTGATGTTCCATGTTCAACTGTTAGATGAAATATAACAATATCTTTAAAGTAATATTATCTCAAACTTTTTTCTTAAAGTTCTTATCAAAATATCTATTTTAATTGTAGCTTTCAATAAATCCATCAAAAATATCTAAAATACATATATTAAAACATATAAGCGAACTTCTATTAAAATGTTCTAAAAGTAGAACACACACACCCAAACTCTGTACATCGCTTCAGTTGTATAAATAAAATCAAGGAAGACAGAGTCAATGTAATGTGTAGCATTCATGTTCATATCTAATTTACTTGTGCACATTAATTCAGACATTTCTCTTCAATATGACCCAGCAGTGGAAACATGTTTTAGTACTTAATCGTTTTATATGGTCTGCTCTAAGTGGGAAAGTCTATGCAGGCACATGTGATTATAAGCTACATATTCAAAGACTCATACTACACCAAATATCTTCTAATTATATCTTATAGCTAATTAGGATTATATTAATACATTAGTAGACCTTACATTAAATTAAGATTACATACATTATATGCAGAGAATCAGAAAAACCTGATGAGAAAATAAAAACATAAAGTATCTTAAAAGGCATCTTTACCCTTGAGTTCTAATTGCCAATTATTATGTCCAATATAATGAATTGAGAACAAATTTCTTAGAGTTACTCAATAAATTTAAAAGTCAATGAAATGTGACTACAACAGGAAATATTTATTTCTTCATTAGGATATGTTTATTTAATAATTAAAGTAAATAAACTGAATGTTTCAAATACCTTTTCCAGACCTTCTTCCTTGAGGCTGATCACATCCAAATCAAAATCTGTTCGTAAGCCATTGGTTTTGTTGAAAGTTATTCGGCCTGTGAGGCCTTCCCAATGTGCCTGTGGGGAAAACCAACGAACAAACAAAAACCATAGATTATTAAATATGTAAAGGATGAGAAGATAAACCTTTTTTTGTACAAGGAAAAAGAAACACTATTTTTGTTGTTTTTCATAAATTTACATTGCTGCCCATTTTTAATATTTAACATTTTATTATTTTCTGAACTTTGAAGGATATTTTTTCCAAATATGTTATCCAAGTCTCAGGAAAAATTTATTGTAAGTTTTTCATTTTAAATACTGCATTTGCCAGGTATAACCTTCCTTTATGAGAAACTTGTGGCTTATATTTTAAATAGCAAAGCTCTTTCAGCAAAGTGAGAACTTGAAATAGTAAATATCTCACTGGGGATTACAACTAGAAATACTATTATAAAATACTACTCCTAACGTCAAACTAATATAAAATAAATATTTTATTACAACTAAAGCAACTGAATCTAGAAAACATTCTGTTATATTACTTCAGTCATACACTTTATACTTAGAATAATTAACATTGCTTTATTTTGCCCTGTGTGATACTGGGATAAATGTATCGAAATTACTTCACATCAATGTACACTTCCTAGAGGAGCATCTCTTCAGGTAGAAAGAGGTGAGAATATCTAGATACACAATGAATTATCCCTCAAGAGTGAGCAAATATCTAGGTTTTTTAATACAAAAAGATTTCTCATTCTGCTGGCTATATAGCCCAAATTAGATGTTATATATGTCGTTTGCAAATAGCTTGGAAAAATAGTTACATGTGAAAATTTTAAATAATGTAACATATACTCATAATTATGTTTGAATATATACTGAGACTCAAAAGAGGTAAAACCCAGTAGATAAAGGATAGCATTTCAAAAAGTATTACAAATGGATATAATTATTACTACATTTCTTAGGCTCCATGTGTTCCTTGGCTACTTATATGTAGAAATTCTAAAACAATTTTAGGCTAATAAGTTATAAGTAAATTAAAAAAAAAACTATAATACATATCTCAGTGCATATTGCAAAAGGGCATCCTTGAGGTTACCATGTGTCACCAGTTGTCCAGTAAGGAAATAAAACATTTTTTAACTTAATTTTTTCCAGGAAAATAATTGTGGGCAGTGAACAAAAATCTATAGTACTATAAAATAAGAAATGGGATCAAGAAGTCCAGAAGAAGTGCAGAATAGTCAAAGAAATCTGGGTTAAAGACAGCACAGGGAAATGTACATCAATGAAACTGTGAATAAAGCCAATCATAAATTAAATTCTGAACTTTACAGCAACCAAAGCAAAGAAGAAAATATGATGAAAATATAAGATACAAGACCCATAATTTAAGACACATCAATTACCCAGGAGAAGCAGTTTTTCTTGGTACTGAAACCTGACAGAAATCTCTCTTTTTCGTCTTCATAAGAGAGACCCTATGTGATTTAGTGGACAAGATACTCAATAACACCCTCCAGTGAATACAATAGTGAATTCAGTTTCTTACAGGGCTGATTGACACATGTCTCAATTGTCAAGTGCTTCATTCAGAAAAAGCTCTTCTTCAACTAGCCAAACCAATGTGCTATGTTAGCAATCCTCTGAGACTTAGTTTTATACCAGAAGTAAATGCAGAATGTGGAGTAATAAGGGAACAATATACTGTTACAGGACTATCATTCCACCTATCTCAGAGTTCGGTAATAATTAGACAAGGAACTCACAAATATTCTTTGCCAAGGTCCTGATGATTCTTANTCTGAGACTTAGTTTTATACCAGAAGTAAATGCAGAATGTGGAGTAATAAGGGAACAATATACTGTTACAGGACTATCATTCCACCTATCTCAGAGTTCGGTAATAATTAGACAAGGAACTCACAAATATTCTTTGCCAAGGTCCTGATGATTCTTAATTATGATTCTGTGTGCACTTTTATTTTCATGATAAATAATTTATTCTATGATGAGCTGATGATTTCCTTTAAGCAATAAATGAAAAATCTTATATATGGTAATAACAGCTGTGACTTTTCATAGTGAAGATTAAGTATTCATAGTTAACCTTTCATATAAAAACTCATAAATCAAATGTACCTTAATAAAAAATAAAAACTCCTGCTGTATCAAATAAAAAATATCCTTAGCTGACAAAGGTATTTCCTTCATGAGAAGATGAATAGGAAGAATATGTGTGAAGTAAATGTGTGACTTTGCATGTTTGTGTATGATATTTAAAAATTCTCCCTTTTTATCCTTACTATAAGCAGTGGTCATATATGGATGTGAGAGTTGGACTGTGAATAAAGCTGAGAGCCAAAGAATTGATGCTTTTGAACTGTGGTGTTGGAGTAGACTCTTGAGAGTCCCTTGGACTGCAAGGAGATCCAACCAGTCCATTCTGAAGGAGATCAGCCCTGGGTGTTCTTTGGAAGGAATGATACTAAAGCTGAAACTCCAGTAATTTGGCCACCTCACGCGAAGAGGTTGACTCATTGGAAAAGACTCTGATGCTGAGAGAGATTGGGGGCAGGAGGAGAAGTGGACGACAGAGGATGAGACGGCTGGATGGCATCACCGACTCAATGGACGCGAGTCTGAGTGAACTCCAGGAGTTGGTGATGGACAGGGAGGCCTGGCGTGCTGTGATTCATGGGGTCGCAAAGAGTCAGACACGACTGAGCGACAGAACTGAACTGAACTGATGAGCATACTTGGTCTTAAACTGTAATAGACATAATTAGAAATGATACATCGCCATAAAAATGGTTATACTATGCAACATGAAGTAAACTTTGCACTTTTATGACTCTATATATTCTGTTTTATGTTAATGCTAATACAATTAAAATAACTAGATGTTATACTTAGCAACCATAGCTCTAAAAAGTAATTCTTGAAAATGTACAAATTGGGTGCAATTTAGTGTAGTGCAAAGGGCATTCAAGTTAAAAATTCATTGCATATTTTGTGACCTATGTTATAAATATTCTTTAAGTATCTATTTTACCACATAAATGAAAAATAACACAATCGGATATGACTGAGCAACACAACAACAACATACATAAAGATTCCTAAAGGTGAGGGGCAAAAATGTCATAAATCATATATCACTGATTCTCATCTGTTCACACAATCATAGATGTTTTGTAGAAATTCATTTATTTATCATGTAATTTTTCCCTTTCTTCCATATTATTTAGTAAAAATGCTAATTTTGCTTGTATGAGAAAAATAAGAAAGCTTAATTTAAAAGATACAAGTAAAAGATTACCTGTGAGGGAAACTGCAATAATCTAAATTCATTCCACTTGAGGACAAGTGAGACAGAGCAGAGGGACTTCTCCTGACTCACCTCTTTAATTAGGCTCATGAAGCGGGTCCCAAAGCGCCAGGGTTTGTGTCGATTGCACTGTAAGGAGCTGACTGTCATCTGGGGAAACTGCTGGACACCCACAGACACCACGTGCACAGCATCGTACATGAGAGCAGCATCAGTCTTAAAATGAGAGAAAAGGAAAAGTGGCATCAATACAACACGGGAAACCCATGATAGGAGGTTTGTAAGTAGAGATAAAGAACCAGTGAGAGAAATAAATACCCAGTTTTTCTTCAATATTTCCACATGCTGTGGTTCTCTTAAAGAAGCTACTGTGATCAAATCCCTTCATGGGCTCCATTAGCACATCTGACCTACCCTCCCTTTCTTGAAGTGATAACATAATTTCATATCATCCCACTGTTTCTGCTTAAGTAGGAAATGTGTGCAGACATGCATTATTTCATTTTTTGTCCCACCCTTTGTCTCTAGCTTACTCTGTTCCTCTGTACACATGTGTGTGTGTGTGTGCACATACACAAGGAATGCAAATATGAACATTCTAATGGTTCCTTAAATTACATATTGTGTATAAAGTAAATGAGTAAATAATTTCCTTTCATAGAAAGAAACAAGAGATTTGAAGAGATTTACCTAAAAAGCTTAAAGATAAACTCTAATTTTTCTTGCAATTCAGCTTTTCAAAAGATTCAGTCTCAGAAATGATGATACAGTTTTGAATCTCAATACATGTGTTAATCCCTTTTCAAGAAACTAAGCTTAATCCCCTGCACTGTTTTCTTTTCCCAAAATTTCCATATGAATAAAAGTTCATTTTGGCTTCTCAAGCAAAATGAATATGAATTCTACTGTGTTTGCACCTGCTCAAATGACTGGCCACTTTAGAGGTGAATGATAAAAAATAAACTTTTTATAAGTCATAACAAACCAGAGGCTCAGGAACTGTCAAGTGCTGTGTTAAATGGACCCTCACATTGTGTTTGACGGATCTATGCCAGGCTCACTACCTACAGAAGAGAGCCACGCTGACAATGAGGGTAGCAATGAACTTTGGGCCATCTGCTTGGCATGCTTTGGAATAAAAGCATATATTTCCTCTTCTCATTCGCACAATTAGTGAGCTGTGAAATGAATTCCAAAATGAATAGGAACCCTGTAGATTATAGTATTTGCCACAATACAATATGAAATGAGTACACACAGTAGCTTTCATGCAAATGGATCCTCAGGAACTTAACCACATAAAATGGAAGGAGGCTAAAGAGCCCAATGCAATGACAGAACATAATAATAATACCATTTTATAGTTCATAAACCTTCAGGGAATATAGCTCAGATTCATAACCTTCGTTTGGTAAATACCAGCTGACTACTTTCGCACATTGATGGCTGCAGAGTGAAAACTAGAGGAGTGGTGTTGATACAGGCACATATCATGAGCCTGAGGATAGGGCTGATATTTATCTTTGGCCTGAGTTAACACTCAGAGGACATATCTCATACATCACACTGGTGGTTATAAAAAAAGTTAACAAGATATGAAAGATATGTTTGATTTTAAAATAAAATGAATTTTTTTAAAGTCACTATCAACAAATGTATAGAGATATAAACACTTTAAGAGACTGCTAGAGAAAAGATAAAGGGCAATTTTGCAAGTTGCACCACAAGGGAATTTTTTAAATATCCATGTTCTTTTTAGTCCAGTAATTTCTCTTTCTGGAATTTGCCCTGAGAAAATAAAAGATAAGAACAAAAGCTACACACAGTATTTGTTTTAATAAATAACAAACAGTATAAATCAATAAATGTTCACGATAAGGAAACAGAAAATTACAATGATANTTTTAAATATCCATGTTCTTTTTAGTCCAGTAATTTCTCTTTCTGGAATTTGCCCTGAGAAAATAAAAGATAAGAACAAAAGCTACACACAGTATTTGTTTTAATAAATAACAAAGAGTATAAATCAATAAATGTTCACGCTAAGGAAACAGAAAATTACAATGATACTTTATATAACCATTAAAAATCATGTTTTAAAAAATAATCATTTAGGTGAGAAACTGCATGTGATATAAAGCTAAGTGTAAAAAACAGATCATACAGAACTGTATTTCCAGCATTTGTGTACTTAACATATATGCTATTTAACTTATTTCTCACAATAATAATTTAACAAAAATACTGATACTATATCCATTTTACAAATAATGAAACCAAGGCTGAGAGATGTTATGTAACTAACAAAGTCATACAACTAAGAAGTAGAGAGGCCCAGATTAAAACAGCCTCATTGGTCATAGAAAGTATTCTTGAACATCATACGGGGCATACTATGTGAATAACAATAAACAAAATTAAAGTGAAGAAAATACACTAAAATGATACTACTGATTACTCTTGGGAGATAACAGTGAGTAAAGTTTATATTTTTCTCCTTTTTCTTTATTTTTTACAGTTTTTTGTTTTTTTCTTAAGATGGAGATTTACTAAATACCACTGGAATTATTTCCAAGATGAAATTTTGTCATATAACAGCTAAAAGAACACAATCTATGATGTTCCTGCTATCCTGCCAGGACTTACTGCCTTATATGATCTTAAGTAAGTGAAGCCGCTCAGTCGTGTCTGACTCTTTGTGACCCTATGGACTGTAGCCTACCAGGTTTCTCCATCCATGGGATTCTCCAGGCAAGAATACTGGAGTAGGTTGCCATTTCCTTCTCCAGGGGATCTTCCCAACCCAGGGATCAAACCTGGGTCTCCCACATTGGAGGCAGACGCTTTAACCTCTGAGCCACCAGGGAAGATATATGATCTTATGTGACCTATATGAAAATTCTAGAATAGTAACCTTATCTATTACTGACAACACTAGGAAAGAATTTTACCTAATTAAAAATTTGAAAATGATTTTTGGTACATAATTTCAGCTTCTGGATCAGAGTATATACAAAATGACAATAAAACCATTTAAGATCTGTGATTTTAAATGTAATTACAAAAAGGAAACAATATTTATTAAGCTATAAGATAAAGATAAATATTAGAGAAAAAATATAGTTAAAAAGTTGTTGTTTAAATATCTTCTTGAATTTCCAGTTTAAAGTATGTTGATTTATTATAAAGTAATAAACAGAGCTTCTGAAACTACTCTCTATATTTTCATCTGCTTAGGATGCTTTTTTCATCCTACTTTTAAAGTAGTTGCTTTATGTGATAATATGGAATTGTTTTCCATTTAGACTTGATATCCTGTCAGACTTAACTTTACTATCTTCTTCACAAAACTGTACATCCGTAAATTCTTTCAACTTTGAAAAATTTTGAGAAAGCTCCAGCTTATCAAAAATGTTTTTCTTATTTTCACAAGAATGCATATACTTGACAATTCGCCTTAGTNGATATCCTGTCAGACTTAACTTTATTATCTTCTTCACAAAACTGTACATCCGTAAATTCTTTCAATTTTGAAAAATTTTGAGAAAGCTCCAGCTTATCAAAAATGTTTTTCTTATTTTCACAAAAATGCATATACTTGACAATTCGCCTTAGTTTAGTAACATTAATAATGTTCATTCAGTATTTACTTTGTGTGAGGCACTTGCCCTAAATCGCTGCCTTTAATTCTTATGACCATCATGCAGTTGCAAATTCACTGATGACTTTAATTCCTGTATAAAATAGGAAGTTAACACAGAGGACAGTTAAACAACTGGTTTGAAAATCATAGCATGTAGAGATGGAGCTGGATTTGAATCTAAAAATACTATCCAGAGGTTACATCCTTCTCTCTAGTTTTTGTTCAGTTTTCAACTTTGAATAAAGGAAAACANAATTCCTGTATAAAATAGGAAGTTAACACAGAGGACAGTTAAACAACTGGTTTGAAAATCATAGCATGTAGAGATGGAGCTGGATTTGAATCTAAAAATACTATCCAGAGGTTACATCCTTCTCTCTAGTTTTTGTTCAGTTTTCAACTTTGAATAAAGGAAAACACTTTAGAGTTTCAAAATATAAGAAACATCAATGAGTACTTGAATATATTAATATATATATATATATTTTTGATAAACAGTAAATAGTTACATAATGAAAATTCACTATAAAGTAAGGAAAATAGATTGTGGAGAATTGGTAAATATAAATTCACAAAAAATAAATACAATGATGTATGAGATTGAGTCAATAATAGGTTAGTAGGAAGGTTAGTATTAACCAGGAACAAGGTTGTGAAAGAAGTATATTTATTTTATACAGTTGCTGCTCAGTAGATTTTTCACAAGGCAAAGGTCCAAGACTATCTTTTAAGATCATGCTGAAGAGGCATCTCTACTTCCAACTCTAAACTGTAGAATTTTATTGAGCTGTTCTGGCTAAGTGTTCCACTCTCTCCTACTGACTATTATCCTTTGCTTTGACTGTTCTCTAGAGGGAAAAATATGAGGAAAGATGGGAGGAATAGAAGAGAAGAGGAGAAAAATGGAGGAGACACATGGGTTCATTACTTTGTCAATATTCTAATAATGTTACTAACAAGCTACATTGCACACTTACTCTATGCCACACAACTGTGTCAGTTTCTTCACATATATTTCATGTAGACCCTATATTTTAGCTGATATTACTTTTATCAGAGAAGAGAAAACTGAAGTTTAGCAAGTTTTAAGTAATCCTCTCAAGGTCTCATCACCTTGAGAAACGAGACTCAGCCAAAACTTAGCTCTTAGAACGACCCTCCAAACTATCATAGCAAGATTGGCAGAAATAAGACTCAGACAAAAGATTTTAAAGACAAGATTCAGACACAGTCTAATTCTTGAAACCACCGTCCTAACTACCATAACCAATCACCTCCCTTAAACCAAATTCCCACTGAAACTATGACAGGCAATGGAAGGGAAAGTGACAGCAGTGGATCTCATCTTTCTGGGGATCCTGCTGAATACCAGAAAACTCTGTCCCTTAGAACATGTCTCCGAGCTGAGACTCAAACAAAAGTTTGTTTGTCTTCCAGGTCAATTTTTTTTTTCCTTACACATCACAGCTACCTTGAAAAAAATCTTCAGCTACATAAACATAAATGTGAATTAACCAAGTCAATTACAATAGAGTATATGTACAATCTGGTTATTAAAATCCACAGGAGGGGGTTAGAAAAAGTTGTAGTTATTTAGATCTTAAACTGCTAAGACAAAAGCTAAGCAGAGAAAAAAAATTAATAAATCAACAAGGAAGACAAAACAGTTTATCCTATTTTCTCTCTTTCAAGTATAATTACTTATATATAAATAGATCATACTTATTGTGTGGAAAGTTAGAATATCTGTTCACCCTGGGAATATAGCCCAGAAAGAAGTGCAGTCTAGGTAAGTACAGTCAGATCCAAGTGCAGCTCTCCCTATTTCACTGCTAGGTCAAGCATCTATCAACAGCTCTACGAGCCCTCTTGAGATCCTATCTCAGAATAGACTGGAGTTGGAACTTTTTCTTTCCAAAATAAATTAGTTAACCTACAAAGCATGTCCATCAGCCAGAAACTTGTTTTGCAAACCTTTAAAACTGTGCAATATAGTCCTACATATTTCAGTAAAACAACAGTGATCTTTTTAAATGGATGCCTTGAAAAGATCACAAGTGCCTTCTCATATATTATAAATATGCATTAACCATCTCCCTAACTTATTGCTGGGTTTATCTTATACCCAGTATAATTACTTTTAGGCATGGAGTGTGTAAAGGAGATGCAGGTGGAAGAGTGATGAATGCTAATTTCTATGGCTGAGCTATTGCCACAGAAATTGGTTTAGTCACCCCGTATTTTTTTCATCTGTTTCAAGTAGTCTCATGTCTGATGAGACTGTAAAGCATCGAAGGAACAGTGAGATATACGTATGCTTACATTTCTTTTATGCTTGGAAAAAGTCCAGTGCATATTTTTAAATAATTGAAAACTCAGAGAGATTAGATGCTTTCAAAATGATAAGAATTACCATTGCTAAATACTTTTGATTTAGGATATATGATTGAAACATTTCAAATAATAAAAACAGGAATATTAATGGATTCCGTGAAAAGCTAAAATATTTCTATGTACTTAAATTTCATTTACAGAAGAATCTGGTACAAAGTGCTAATTACCAAGCATGTTCATGGCAAATGCATATGTTATTTCAGTTTCTGATCACTATAATCATCATCATTAAACATTTTCTTTGTAAAGTTCTGGGATAGATGTTCTAGAGTTATAAAAAATTAAAACAAAGCTTTTATTTGTATGAGGCAGGAAGCAGTTAGTTAGAAATGAGCAGTTTTGAACTACACAGGATCACAGAAACAAACATCACTGTATTAAATCTCTTCAATACACTAAATACACTAAAGACTTCTTTTCACAAAAGCTACCAAAGGTATTTACCTTTCTTCCCAATTGGGAGGCAGCCTTTTGGAGTCCTCTATCCCCTAGGATATAACACTTTGGGGCATTCCATTGAGTTTTGCCTGGGAGAAGTTGTAAAACAGCATTTTCCAATTTATTTTCTGTAGAATGCCAGCAGATTTACATTTATGACAATGTCTTTCTGCTTAAGCACTTTTTATAGTTGGGCTCTTGATCTGGGCTCCAAACACACCCAATATTGCATTTAATAATTTACATTTAAATGTAACTAAAGAGTGATGTGATACACGATATATATAAACTATATATATATATGTATGTTACATATATAATATGCGACTAATTTAAGAGTATCGCCATATCTTGATTGTAGTGATGCTTATATGAGTGTATACTTAGGTCAAAACCTATCAAGTTATACAGCTTAAATATGGCAACTACAATACATCAATTTTACTCTAATACAGCTATTAAAAAACTGATCATGCATTTTTCTGGGAAGATTGTTTGTACCTTTCATTTTATTCTATAGATATCTAGAATTCTCACAAATGAAGGATCACTGATCTATATCTTCTTTCCTTCTTGACTATTCTACTTTTAATAAAATTCTTTACACTTTTTCACATTTTATCTTCCTTTCTAGACAAACACCTTTTGTATAATAATCATAAAGTGGAGTCGCTCAGTCGTGTCCGACTCTCTGCGACCCCATGGACTGTAGCCTACCAGCATTCTCTATCCACAGGATTTTCCAGGCAATAGTACTGGAATGGGCTGCCATTTCCTTCTCCAGGGGATCTTCCCCACCCAGGGATTGAACCTGGATTTCCTGCATTGTAGACAGACACTTTATCATCTGAGCCATCAGGGAAGTCACAATAATCATACCTCTCTTCATAAAACCGTGCACAGTATTCCATATATTGCTTCGTCCACACTTTTTTACTATGGGCATGTACAAAAGCATTTTTCAATAAATTGATGATTCAACCCAAAAGTCCCTTTACACCATAAAAGAATAGGCTTTAGGAAGCTCTGAATAACAATCACACTTTGCCATCTAGCTAGAATGTATTCCCTCCCAGAGGTACAGTGAACCAAATCTGCCAGCGGCTCAAATCTGGGAGGAATGTGAGTGCAGCCTCTGTCCCGTTTCTAAATGAATTTATAGTAACAGCTTCGTGAACACATTTATCTTTCCATTAAATAAGTGCAGGCAGGTCCCCTTTGAGATCTGAATGCTAGCTGGCAGGTGGCAGATCTATTCTGGAACTCCTGCATCTCAGATTTTGCTCATTTCTGAACTCCCATCTGAAGTATGGTGCACAGAGAGCAGCCTGGTTGGTCTAATACATGGAGTTTAAGTTTATGAATCCGAGCTATTTCATTGACTTGATTTTTTCTCTAAAACAAATAATAAAAAATACTTAAATCTCCATTTGCCTTGTTTCCTCATTTTATACTTGGAAATGAAAACTGATGATCTGCCATATCTGTTCCTTGTTGGAAAAAAAGTAACTTTTGTAAACCAGATAGTTCCAAGAGAAGAACAGTTAAAAATATTGATTCTTCTATTAGAAGATGTGGCAAATATATTAAGGGTGGTGGAGAAGGGACTACATTCTGACCTCTGGAGCTCCCTCACACAATCAGCACAAGCCTAAACGGTACGGAGAATCAGCCACCGCTCTGAGCAAGGGTGAGGGTCACACATGGAAGGCAGGCTGGTGTTCGCTCATTCAGCTGGCACACTGCAGCCAGCACTCTGCCCGGCACAGAGCAGGTGCACAGTGGTTGTTAACGAAACTGAGGGATGGAAGAAGAAATGCCCTCAGATCCAGTCGGGAGCCAATTGTCAGAGACAATTCTCCCAGTTACATTGCAGCTGCCATTATGCTTACTGTGTTGCCGGCTCTTTGTACTGCTCTGAAACGGAGTTCTTTACCAGCAGCTGCCTGGACTACACAGACGGCATGAGATAATACATTAAAGCAGTTTGCACAATCCCTGGCTCGCGGTGCACAGGCAGGTGTTAGATGATGATGAGGAGGATCGCCAGAAGAGCGGTAATCTCATCAAGATGGATCTTATCCAGAACTAGGAGCCGGTTTAGAAAGTAGAATGTTTCAACCCTTCTGCACCCACTGTTAGCCTAAATGAGGGAACAGGCCGCATGCTGTTCAAGAGAGCAGATCAAGTTCTGGAGGGAGAAGGAGCAGGAAGGAAATTAACACACAACAACAACGTGATCCCTATAAAATGTGGTGTGTACATAATGCCACAATTCAGCGCTCAAAAAAAAAAAAAGTTCCTGAACACACACAATATCTGACAAGTCTAGAATTTAAATATAAGTGGTAAAATATTACAGCATCTTGAATTTTGTTGCTAATTAAAGGACTGCTGTTGGACAGATAATTTCCCACCAGCAATATGAACCTGGACAAATCTGCCTTGCTGTTTTTTCTAGTCTTCAGTTTCTTCATCTGTAAAAGGAGCAGGAACCGGGTGAATTTTCAGGTGCCCTATAGTTTACATTTGCACTGCTAGAAAAACTCATCTTTCTTTTTTATTATTATTATTATATTTCTTTGTTTATTTTTTTTTAATTTTTAATTTTTTTTTTTTACTTTATTTTACTTTTCAATACTCTATTGGCTTTGCCATACATCTACATGAATCCACCACAGGTGNAGACAGACACTTTATCATCTGAGCCATCAGGGAAGTCACAATAATCATACCTCTCTTCATAAAACCGTGCACAGTATTCCATATATTGCTTCGTCCACACTTTTTTACTATGGGCATGTACAAAAGCATTTTTCAATAAATTGATGATTCAACCCAAAAGTCCCTTTACACCATAAAAGAATAGGCTTTAGGAAGCTCTGAATAACAATCACACTTTGCCATCTAGCTAGAATGTATTCCCTCCCAGAGGTACAGTGAACCAAATCTGCCAGCGGCTCAAATCTGGGAGGAATGTGAGTGCAGCCTCTGTCCCGTTTCTAAATGAATTTATAGTAACAGCTTCGTGAACACATTTATCTTTCCATTAAATAAGTGCAGGCAGGTCCCCTTTGAGATCTGAATGCTAGCTGGCAGGTGGCAGATCTATTCTGGAACTCCTGCATCTCAGATTTTGCTCATTTCTGAACTCCCATCTGAAGTATGGTGCACAGAGAGCAGCCTGGTTGGTCTAATACATGGAGTTTAAGTTTATGAATCCGAGCTATTTCATTGACTTGATTTTTTCTCTAAAACAAATAATAAAAAATACTTAAATCTCCATTTGCCTTGTTTCCTCATTTTATACTTGGAAATGAAAACTGATGATCTGCCATATCTGTTCCTTGTTGGAAAAAAAGTAACTTTTGTAAACCAGATAGTTCCAAGAGAAGAACAGTTAAAAATATTGATTCTTCTATTAGAAGATGTGGCAAATATATTAAGGGTGGTGGAGAAGGGACTACATTCTGACCTCTGGAGCTCCCTCACACAATCAGCACAAGCCTAAACGGTACGGAGAATCAGCCACCGCTCTGAGCAAGGGTGAGGGTCACACATGGAAGGCAGGCTGGTGTTCGCTCATTCAGCTGGCACACTGCAGCCAGCACTCTGCCCGGCACAGAGCAGGTGCACAGTGGTTGTTAACGAAACTGAGGGATGGAAGAAGAAATGCCCTCAGATCCAGTCGGGAGCCAATTGTCAGAGACAATTCTCCCAGTTACATTGCAGCTGCCATTATGCTTACTGTGTTGCCGGCTCTTTGTACTGCTCTGAAACGGAGTTCTTTACCAGCAGCTGCCTGGACTACACAGACGGCATGAGATAATACATTAAAGCAGTTTGCACAATCCCTGGCTCGCGGTGCACAGGCAGGTGTTAGATGATGATGAGGAGGATCGCCAGAAGAGCGGTAATCTCATCAAGATGGATCTTATCCAGAACTAGGAGCCGGTTTAGAAAGTAGAATGTTTCAACCCTTCTGCACCCACTGTTAGCCTAAATGAGGGAACAGGCCGCATGCTGTTCAAGAGAGCAGATCAAGTTCTGGAGGGAGAAGGAGCAGGAAGGAAATTAACACACAACAACAACGTGATCCCTATAAAATGTGGTGTGTACATAATGCCACAATTCAGCGCTCAAAAAAAAAAAAAGTTCCTGAACACACACAATATCTGACAAGTCTAGAATTTAAATATAAGTGGTAAAATATTACAGCATCTTGAATTTTGTTGCTAATTAAAGGACTGCTGTTGGACAGATAATTTCCCACCAGCAATATGAACCTGGACAAATCTGCCTTGCTGTTTTTTCTAGTCTTCAGTTTCTTCATCTGTAAAAGGAGCAGGAACCGGGTGAATTTTCAGGTGCCCTATAGTTTACATTTGCACTGCTAGAAAAACTCATCTTTCTTTTTTATTATTATTATTATATTTCTTTGTTTATTTTTTTTTAATTTTTAATTTTTTTTTTTTACTTTATTTTACTTTTCAATACTCTATTGGCTTTGCCATACATCTACATGAATCCACCACAGGTGTACAGGAGCTCCCAATCCTGAATCCCCCTCCCCTCCCACCTCCCACCCCACAACCTCTCTTGGCCTTTATAATGCAATCATAATCCTAATTTATTCATTTTCTCCCTATAATTCTTTATGCTTTGTGTACTTTTTCAATAAACTTTAATACCAGCATTTCATACACATATATAAATAAGGGAAATCAAAGTTAACTTTTCTTCAATCATTTGTCTGTGTTCATTTCCTCCCTGATCCAACAAAATCTGCCAATACTTGTATTATAGTTTCTTTGTTGTTTCAACTTTTAAACTGTTAAAACTTCTCATGCACATTAAGCCCACCTTAGTTTCGTGATACTCTGCAGAGAAAAACTAAAGCCCCTTCTGTTATTCAAAGTCATTTACTAAACTATCCCAGGATTCTATCATGTTTTGTTCCTCATCACAGTTAGGATATGGATAGATATGTCTGTTCTTCATGTTTTTTAACTAACCAGAATGATGCCTGTATTGCAGATTAGTTGAAAAAAAAAAGGAGATTCCAAAAACTGCATGGTAAAAGATCTTTAAAAGGAATATGGATTTTTGTAGTTACCTGTATGGCATTTGGTACCCATAAGGGCTAAAAAGGAATAAGAGCTTAAAAATAAAGAAAAAAGAAGAAGGGAAAAGAATAGAATGAGTTCAAATTGATGAGTTAGGAAGAAAATTCAAGTTCAGCAAAGCTTTGAAGATTAAGAAAAGGAAACAGTATTGGATGATAGTGCTGTTGGGATTCAGAAAAAAAAAAAAAGGCCTGGTCTAGGATTAATGACATGAGTAATTAATGGATTCGTTAAATTTGTGAATTTAAGTAAGTGTCTATGTTTTCTCAAACCAACACTCTCTGTCTTAGGCTTTAAAAGCTACCCCAAAAACTGTGGCAGCAATTTCACCTATTTTGAATAGGCAATCTAAGTGTTAATTTTGAGAGTAAGAGTTTTCATTGGTTTTTAATGTTTCCATTATAAAATTTTCTATTATACAATTTCAATCTTGCAAGAACTCTTGCTGGACACAGTTTCTTTAATAACAGTCAACAATATAATTTTACAAAACAACATTATTTCTCTGTAAGCCTTTATATCTTTATAAGGTAAGTAATTCAGTCCATGGAATTTTAACGTTAGAATTCTGAAAGCTTTAGATGACTATTTTGCATTCTTTCCAAGAATTATACATATTCATCTCAAATATTTTCTATATAATTTTCTTTCTTTCCTACACATATCTTTAAAATGCACCATATCCCAAGCAGAAAATCCTATTTGTTATCACTGCCACACTCTCTAAAGTACTTTAAACATTTATATACAAATTCCAAGATGTTTAGATGTTTCTCAAATACCATGTAGAGAAACTCTTCATTTTTTAAATATAAATGATTAAGGAACAGCTGTGAAGCAGGTTAGAAAATGCCAACAGGTTTTCAATTAAAAGTTTCATTTAACTAATGTAATTATTCTTACCTAATTAAATTTTTCCACTAAGATCAGTCCATTGAGATATCTCATTCTCTTTTAAAATGTTCCACGAAGCTCTTACTAGTGCCCATGAACCACACTGTATTGATGGGATTCTTAATGAACTCTCTAGCAACAATGCACTAGCCTTAATAATTTAGGTCCTGTTAAATCGTGTCTGCTGCTTTACTACATTTGGAACTGCTATTGATCTAGAGAAGAGTCAATATCAAGGGGAAGTATTCTCTGCACTTCCAGCATATGTCCAGGACATCCAATTATTCTGATATTTGGAGCTCAAATTAGCTTCTTACATTAAAAAATTTATATTCCTCAATATTGCTTATATTTACTTTTCTCAATGTAATGAATTAAAATTGATTTTATACTGTTAACAGACTGATTCTTTCTAATATGAGATCCAAGACTATGCAAACCAAAAATATACCAGAAATTTGAGTTCATGTAAATACTAGTTCCAAATGCCTACAAAAATTGAGAACCTGATACTTTATATATTATTTAACCAAACCAAAAATTAAATGATAGTTAAGATCTATTTTGAGCATGATTTGAAGAATAAAGTTGAGGTTTACATCAATGTGTGTATGTTAGTCACTCAGTCATGTCTGACTCTTTGCAACCCCATGGACTGTAGTCCTGCAGGCTCCTCTGTGCATGGAATTCTCCAAGCAAGAATACTGGAGTGGGTTCTAATTTGCTTCTCCAGGGAATCTTCCTGACCCAGAGACTGAAGTTGGGTCTCCTGCATTGCAGGCAAATTCTTTACTAACTGAGCCACCAGAGAAACCCTTGATACAGATATTTCTGAATAAATAAAATGATATCCAAATAAATCATACCAATTTGTGTCCAAAACAAATTTTTGTGCTCTTCTTGTGAGCCTAGCTTTTTATATTATGCTCTGTATATAAAATTGTAATAGTAACTTCTCATAGGGGCTTCCCTGGTGGCTAGGTGGTAAAGTCTTCTCATAAAAATGTGAAAAAAGGTAGTTTCACAGAAATTTAATGGGACTTACAGCTTTAGCTTTGTAATGTATTAGTCCCTACTGGAAATCATGCAATCTTTCCTAGCTTCATTTTTTTCATCTTTAAAATAAGTAGAATAATGATGTATCTTACATTGTAAGGATCAAATTAGATAAATTTAGAAAAGTGAGAACTATAAGGCTTTTAAATGTGTCATAATTACAGAGTGGGGTAAGTGAGAATCTCAAGAATGTTAACACTAGTAATATCAACTTAGATTAGGATTCAGTCTTTGAGGGAAAAAGATAACAATTGATTTGCATGTTCATATTTCAGTGTACCTTAGATCATAACGTGAAATTTTCCTATCTCTTCACTACTTTAAATAACCTGGTTGATTCCTACTTTAAAAATGCATTGATTTAACTAAGTATTGTTTTTATTGCCAAAAGGAAATGTCTTTGCTTGCCCACTCTTGGGTCTCATGAATATCCCTTTTCCCATATAAGCATATGCTTTCTCAATTATCTTTTTTAATTTAATTTGTCTTTATGTGATTTTTAGTTTGATTCACTCACTCAAAATTTATAAATATTATTGTGTTATTAACATCGAACACAATTATGAGTTTGGGTAATAAGAATGAGAGGCCAATATTTAGACAAACAAATCAACATTCTTAATATACTGCCCCATGATGGGTAAAGGAGAGGTATCTGATTTTGTCTGGAGCAATGCCTATCTATTGATATGTTAGAAAGTAGGTATTGTATGAAAGATTTTCCTATTAGCACTTACAGCTTCAACAAACAAAAGCAATGGGGAAAAGCTTAGAAAGCAGAAGTTGGAAAGGATAGTAGGATCAAGGGAAAAAGTCAAACCAGAACTCTCACTAGTTTTTTTTTTTTCCCCCATTCTTTTTATTTTTTTTTAATTTTTATTTTTATTTTTTTTACTTTATTTTACTTTACAATACTCTATTGGCTTTGCCATACATCGACATGAATCTACCACAGGTGTACACGAGCTCCCAATCCTGAATCCCCCTCCCACCTCCCACCCCACAATGTCTCTCTGGATCATCCCTGTGCACCAGCCCCAAGCATCCTGCATCCTGCATTGAACATAGACCGGCGCCTCGTTTCTTACATGATAGTATACATGCTTCAATGCCATTCTCCCAAATCATCCCACCCTCTCCCTCTCCCTCAGAGGCCAAAAGTCCGTTCTATATGTCTGTGTCTCTTTTGTTGTCTCNGGCTCCTCTGTCCATGGGATTCTCCAGGCAAAGATACTGGAGTAGGTTGCCATTTCCTTCTCCAGGGGACCTTCCCAACCCAGGGATCGAACATGGGTCTCCCACATTGCAGGCAGATGCTCTACCAGGGAAGCCCCATGTGTGTAACCTTAGTTGAACCAAAAAAAGGGACAGTGTTGAGTATATTCTCAAATATGATCAGCCCTCTATTAAACAGCCAAAAGAGTATAAGTAGAAGCCATGCTAAGGCTTGCCTGGTGAGAGCATCTCTCTTTAATCGTTTTTATGTCATCAGCAGCCATATAGTACTGGAATAATCTAGCCAGGATAAGTTTTGCTCAAAATACCCAACAGAAATCTATTGATATTATGCTGATCCTACTTTTGTTCATATTATCTCTAGTAAAATAATAGAGACCAATAGAGCAGCGTTTATTACATGCTAAGTTCTGAAATCTAACTACCATATTTCATTTTATTCTAAGATAAGTTTATGATGTAGCTATTGTGATCATCAATTTACAATAAAGTTCCTAAAGTTAGGTTAACAACCACATGGGTAGTGGGCTGAATCTATGGTCTCTGATTCCAAAGTCAAAAAAATTTTTTTTTTTTTACTTTATTTTACTTTACAATACTCTATTGGCTTTGCCATACATCAACACGAATCCACCACAGNATTAGAGTCAAACAGACATAGACTATCAAATTGCTTTAAAAGTTTCTTTTTTTTTTAAGGTGTGTCTTTATTTTATTTTTTTTACTTTATTTTACTTTACAATACTCTATTGGCTTTGCCATACATCGACATGAATCCACCACAGGTGTACACAAGCTCCCAATTCTGAATCCCTCTCCCACCTCCCACCCCACAACGTCTCTCTGGATCATCCCCATGCACCAGCCCCAAGCATCCTGCATCCTGCATCGAACATAGACCGGTGCCTCGTTTCTTACATGATAGTATTCATGCTTCAATGCCATTCTCCCAAATCATCCCACCCTCTCCCTCTCCCTCAGAGGCCCAAAGTCCGTTCTATATGTCTGTGTCTCTTTTGTTGTCTCACATAAAATTTTCTATACACACTTTGACCAGACTCTCTTGGAAGACGGAGCAGAGACTTTAAGCTCAGCTTTCAAAGGACATGGGGGCATCACAGCTTGCCTGCCCCTTGAATAGTTGCTGTCTGGCACCCAGATATATCCTTGGCTGGGCAGGTGATTACCATGAGTCATTATCTAAAAGTTGTTTCTTTATGAAAACATTGGGTGGAAGCTAGGACAGACTAGGGTGAGAGAAAGACAGGCCAAGAAAGGCAGAAAATTGCCCTGAAGGAGAATGGAATTGCTTTTGACGTCAAGAAGAGCCTTGTACCCCTGCAGCCTCACTAAAATCACCCTGTGTGATTATGTTATTAGCAGTCACCTCGAAGGATCCCCTACTGAAACCCTAACAGTAGTCTTGCAAATAATCACTTGGCCACATGCACAGAGCCACCAGCAGAGACTGGCTTTTATTATTTTTTTCCAGGTAATATACAGGCTTTCTGGCCTGAGGTAAGAGGGACTAAGTTAGAAAAATATTTATAATAGAATGAGGGACTGTTCCAACTCTGGTGAGCATACCTGAGTCTAGGCCCGACTCAAAACACAAGAGAATTTTATATTTAACACTGTTATGTTGGGGAAAAGAAGAGAAAGAGAAATGAAGAGGGTAACTGGCATCAGCAAACCCTGCCTAAAGATAACTATGGCTTACCCCTTTGAGGCTGGCTCATTCCACTGTTTTCCTTTCTTTGCCTTAGACACTGGGGTTCTGGATTCTTTCTCCACCTCACAAATGCCAGCGGTTGGAATTTCTATACTCACCAAGACAAGGCAGCAGGAAGACAACAGTGGCCATGGACTGTGGTCTTGTTCTGCTATTGTTGATGGTTAATGGGTTCTTGCCCTCAGTTAGAATAAGGTTCACCGGGAGACTTGTACTGCCACAAACTTTCTTCTAATAGAGCCTCCCTTCCATGTTGTATTAGAGTTCTCCAGACAAACAAAACCAATAAGATAGATAGATAAACAGAAAGAGGTTATAATGAGAGATTGACTCATATAGAGGCTGAGAAGTCCCACAATCTGCAGTCTGTAACTAAAGACCCCAGAAAGCCACTGATGTAGTTCCAGTTCAGACCCCAACGCCTGAAAACGGGGGGTAGAATACCCAAGAACCAAGAGTGCTGATGTCCAAGGGCAGGAGAAGAGGGATGCCCCAGCTCAAGCAAAAGATAATCTGTGCTTCTTCTGCCTTTTTGTCAATCACGAACTAACCAGCAGCTAATGAAGATAAAAGAAATGGTGTCCCCTTGGTCTTAAATGGATTACTTATATAACTGAGGACTTCAGACTAGGTAATTAAGAACAAAATAGGCCACTGCAAGTCCAAGATTTCGTGCTTCTATCCTTACTATCACCATCTCAATCCCTACTTGTTTCCCAGGAGTTCTGAGCAACAAAGATCTGAAGTTTACTTTAAACAGTCCTCCAAAGGCTTTCACAGAAATCAGTTGGGTTCTAGAACTTGGGCTGCAGACAGGTGTTTTGGAAAGGGACATCACATTGAATAAGCACATCAAATAAGTAGCTCATTCTAAAAATTCTGCCTTTTATGATTCCTACTATTGAACCATTCTGCTCAGTTGATTTGGACAGACCATGCTGGACTAGTAATTACTGACTGAATCAAAAGTCATGAGTGTGCAAAAGGAAAGAAAGAAAAGAAAAGATAGCACAAGGAAAGTAAATTCAGATTGGGTGTTGGACACAAAAACCATTTCTACTATTTTTCATACTGTCTATGTAATAAAGAATAAATTATCAACCTTCCCGTTATTAAATTGGAAGGCCAGGGAGATTACATATGGAAACAAAAGGTAAATATTGTTTGATCTCAAGAAAAAAGATATGCTTTCTTCCAAGCTGGAAAATATTTGTCAGTGAAGGATGACTGTTATTTATTCAAAGCCCTAATCTATGGCTTTTCATTCTTGGTACCAATGCAATAAACACAGGAGAAAGTTAAAATTAAGAATATACCCCTTTTTCATATTACCAAATAAATTTAAGACTAAGGATATTTAAACCTGGCAAGCTGAAATACTCATTTTAAAATAATATATTTGTATAAAAAATGGTGTTAGCTGGAAAAGGAGTGAAAACTTTTTGCTCTCAGTGTCATAAACTTATTCCTCTTGAAACACATTCTGAATTAAGTAGTACTGTCTGCTTTGCTTGGTAGAATTGTTTCATCTGAGAAGATCAAAAAAGATTTTACTGGGATATATAAATAAAAAGAATTGGTGCTTCCACTTCTGAAAAGCCCCATCCTAGTTTATGCCCAACTTTTCAAGCCTAGGCAGTTAAACTGTCATGTCAAAAAATAATGTTGGGGCAGGGGAGCATCCCCAGTGGTCCAGTGGCTAAGACTCTGCTCTCCTAATGCAAATGGCATGGGTTTGACCCCTGGTCAGGGAACTAAGATCTCACATGCCACAGAGTATGGCAAAAAAAAATTTTTTTAATAATAATAATGTTGGGTGTTTATCTGAATACTTCAACAACAATTTCTGTCACCCAAATATGAGACATGGGTAAACTGCTTTGCTTCTTTCTCCTGCAAACTAAGGATTGAAATGTTGTTGTTGTTGTTTAGTTGTTAAGTTGTATCCAACTCTTTTGTGACCCCATGGCATGGACCCCAGGCTCCTCTGTCCATAAGATTCTTCTGGCAATAATACCAGAGTGGGTTGCTATCTCCTTCTTCAGGGGATCTTCCTGATCCAGAGATTGAACCCACATCTCCTACACTGGCAGGTGGATTCTTTACCACTGAGCCATGAAGGAAGCCCAGGGATTGAAATAGGAGGAAGGAAAAAAGAAAACTAAGAAAGGAAAAAATCAAAACTTGAGAAGTACGTTTGTTCATTGCAAAGCAGCATAAAATGTACAAGGAAACACTTTGAAATAACTTGTAACTCAACCATAACAGCTATGTGACTTTTGACAATTCACTCGGTTTCTCTAATCTCCCAATATCCTCAATGACAATATAGAGAGAGTAGGGTTTTGCTAACATCACTGATGAACTTGATCCAGCTCATGTGCTGTTTCAAACAGCTTGACCAAATCTGCCCCACCTCCTGGGTTGCTTGCTAAATGAGAGCTGCCGGCCAAGTACTCTCTGCTTCCTCTCTTCACACCACCCACTGTCTCAGCCTCCCTGAGACACGCCATGCCTCTGGCATCCCCAACAGATGCTCAGAGGAGCCAGATAACACCACCTAGAAGTCAGGGAAATTTAAAGTAATTGGGTGATTGTGGGCCAATGAGAAGGAGGAAATAAGAAGTCACTGACCAATGCATCCCTGATTCCCCACCTTCCCCAGCCTAACAGTCGGTCCCGGGGCACAGTGGATCTTCACTACCTTTCAGGAGATGCTCCATGTGAGGAACACTGGCCAGAGCTCTTAGAGAAGCAGAGGCCTGCTTGGTAATACGCCAACTTATGTTTTCTTATCTTCCTTCCCTGCTTTACTTTCCTTCTTTTCTCAGTCTTGCTATCCTGGGATTCCACACCAAATAAAGCACTAATATATCAACCTTGTCTCAAGCTCTTTTTTAAAGACATAAGGAATTCTATGGGGACTTCCCTGTTGGTCAAGTGGTTAGTACTCCATGCTTTCACTGCATGCGCCCAGGTTCAATCCCTGGTTGGGAAACTAGGATCCCACAAGCTGCATGGTGTGGTTAAAAAAAAAAAAAAAGTGAAGTGCAATAAAATTATATTAAATTAAATGGAATATGGAAAAGCCATGCCTAAATTCAAGTAATCATTATGCTCATAAAAAGCCCATAAGATCGTGGACAAATAAAAAAGCAGTACAAAATGTCATGTCCAGAGCTTGTTGCTGAGACATTTATAAAAGGTTAGGGGCTTCCCTGGTGGTTCAGATGGTAAAGAATCTGCCTGGAATGTGGGAGACCTGGGTTCGATCCCTGGGTTGGAAAGATCCCCTGGAAAAGTAAATGGCAACCCACTCCAGTATTTTTGCCTGGAGAATCTCATGGACAGAGGAACCTGGTGAGCTACAGTCCATGGGGTTGCAGAGTCAGACACGACTGAGAGACATTCACTCCACTCCACTCCACTTCACATGGAGTAGAAAGAAAGGTGCACTTAACTAGGCTGGAGTAGGCGCTTGGAGTAGAAGACAGAAAAGCCCCAAATAAAAGAGGGACCAGTGATAACGCCTAAAGAGACAAGAGAAGGGCATTTCATGGAGGCCTGAGAAAGCATGTGAAATCTCGGGAACTTAGTTGAGAATGAGGTCACAGAATGGGCAGGGTCAGCTCAGGAAAGACCTTGAACATCACACTCCAGAACTCACTTTTTTCTCAAGACCATTGAGAATTGAAGAGGAACAATGTAATCAAGGATTACATTGTAAAAAGATCAGCCAGACACTGGTGTGGAGGAAAGACAGGAAGACAATGAGGCAGGAAGTAAGGAGAGCAATTAGGAGTCTATTGTATAAAGACAAGAAAAGAATGATGAGGCAACGGAAAGACTGGATTAGAATGATCAGAGGAAGTGAAGTCGGTTTCCTTGAATGTGGAAGTCTAAACAGAAGGAGGCATCTAAGAGGGTCTCAGGTTTCAGATGTGAGCAGACAGAGACTATTAACCAGAACTAGAAATGAAGAACAGAGGTTTGCTTACTTTTGGTGACTATAGATAGAGTGAATGCTGAATTTCTGCAGTCTAAGAGATATCTAATAAGCAGTTGAAAATGTGTATCTGAAATCCAGTCAAGAATCTCTGAATTAATGTTAGAAATTTTGAAGAATGCAGAGTCAGAAAAGAGAGTAAAGGAGGAAATCCTAAAATATCAATGACTGAGGAATAAATGGAGACAAAGGAGACCCACAAAAGAGACAGAAAGGGGGAGCTATTTAAATGGTAAAAGGGAAACCAGAAATGACTAGCATCAGAGATCAAGGAGTGGGAGAGGTAAGTGGATGTGAGTGATCACCAGACAGGGCAAGTAAAATAAGGCCTAAAAACTGCTTGTTGATAGCAACTAGGAAATCCTAACAAAAGAAACTGGATAAGGCAGTCAAAGTGGAAAAGTGGCTGCAGTTTGTTCAAAATTTAATGAAAGGTGTTCATTTGTTGCTGGTGGGAATGCAGAAACGAAAACAGTGTAGCAGTTTCTGAAAAAACTAAACATACCCTTATCACAGATTTGGTAATCATTAGTTCAGTTCAGTTCAGTCACTCAGTCATGTCCGACTCTTTGCAACCCCATGGACTGCAGCACACCAGACCTCCCTGTCCATCACCAACTCCCAGAGTTTACTTAAACTGCTCTCTACTGAGTTGGTGATGCCATCCATCTCATCCTCTGTTGTCCCTTTGTCCTGCCTTCAATCTTTCCTAGCATCAGGGTATTTTCAAATGAGTCAGTTCTTCACATCAGGTGGCCAAAATATTGGAGTTTCAGATTCAACATCAGTCCTTCCAATTAACATTCAGGACTGATTTCCTTTAGGATGGACTGGTTGGATCTCCTTGTTGTCCAAAGGACTCTCAAGAGTCTTCTCCAACACCACAGTTCAAAAGCATCAATTTTTCGGCACTCAGCTTTCTTTATAATCCAACTCTCACATCCATACATGACTACTGGTAAAGCGATAGCCTTGACTAAACAGTTCTTTGTTGGCAAAGTAATGACTCTGCCTTTTAATATGCTGTCAAGGATGGTCATAACTTTCCTTCCTAAGAGCAAGCACCTTTTAATTTCATGGCTGCAGTCACCATCTGTAGTGATCTTGGAGCCCAAGAAAATAAAGTCTCTCTCACTGTTTATACTGTTTCCCCATCTATTGCCAGGAAGTGATGGGNCCTGGCATGCTGTGATTCATGGGGTCACAGAGTTGGACATGACTGAGCAACTGAACTGAACTGATCATCACATTTCTAAACTTTCCTTTGAGAGAAAGAGGAAAAAAAATCCTAGAGTCCATTATTTTGATGATTACTGAAAATATTTTTTACATTTCTCTTCCATCTATTTCTACCATTAAATATCCCCATCTTGGTTTACTATTCATGTTTGTCTAAATTTTTTGGTTTTACAGGCTCATTAGAATTGTTTTGCCTCTTATCCAGATTTCCATCTATGTAACTTTAAGAAATCTCTGATGCCAATATGAAACTCATAAAATTTGGTAGTGAATCAGACCAACAATTTAGGAGGTAGTTTCGGGGAAAGTTCAGTTGTATTTAAAAACATCTGCAAAGTACTTTTTCCCTGGAGCATCCAGAAGGCACACATGAAGTTGATTGAGGCTATTAGACATGAAGTATTTCAATCAAAGTTATCATTCCACCAGAAGTAATAATTTGTTCCACTTATTAGCAATTAACATGTGGCTTATCACATGATTCATTAGCACACTTCTGCTGGTATCCAATTTGCTTTCCCAGAATTCCTCTCACACTCCCTGGCAGGAAGTCACCATGGTGACATCTGTTTCTTGTAGAGCTATCAAGAACGATAAGCCACTTCTTGTGTTGCTTAAGTCATAGATTCTTTCCCCTTTTCTCCAACAGCTAATATGTTCTTTTTCTGCCATATGGAAAAGATAAATACCAGAGCTTAAAATATCAGAATAAAAAAGAAATGAGAATGAAACTCTTTGAACATTGACCATGAAGGAAATACTTATGGAGTGTGTTCAAAGGTGTTGGACTCTTTGTGTTATTTTTATTAAATTAGTGACCACATCAAAAATATGTTGGCTAGCAAAAATTTTCCTTCAGTCAGTCTATTCAAATATTCAAATGGACACAAACTGTTAAAACCGTACACTTTTTTCAGTTATTTATTGCTATGTAATAAACATCCAAAACTTAATATCTTGAAATTACATTTTGTTATTATCCTAATGAATCTGGGGCTTGACTGAGCTCACAGAGTGGTCTCAGATGAAGTCTTCTGTACACTTGCAGTGAGATATCAGCAGGAGATATACTCATTTGAAGACTCGACAGGACTCTATAGCCATAAGGGTTCACTCACGTGCCTGACAGTTGATGAAGTTTGTTGGCTCTAAGTTCAGCTGGTGTTATAAACTTTAGCATCTTAAACCTACCTCTCCATGTGCCATGGGCTTCCCATGGCATGGGAGCTTGGTTTCAAGATGGAGTGTCCAAAGAGCAAGTGTCCCACAGTACCTAGGCAGTAAGACACAAGTTTCCTGTGACCCAGATTCAGGAGTCATATGGCATCTCTTCTGTTATATTCTAGTGTTCAAAAATAAGTTACAGTGTCAAGTTCAAGAGGAAGGGACCATCCAAGGGCCTGCATACATCAGGAGTCATGCCTCACTGAGGAGCCATCTTTGAAGATCAGTTACCAGACCTCAAACTAAGACTTTATATAAAAATTCAGAGAGACCCTCTATGTAAAAAGAAAAAATAGAACTTAAAGAATTTATTGACCCAGGGCCTAAATTGGTATAGAATATCTATCATTTAATATCTCAGATTACTCTACATAATACCGAAAGAGCAATATATTGAGTTTCATCATTATGACAGTATGCTATGAAAAAATATGTTTCATAAATCAGGTTTCAGACTACTCCCATTACTGAAATATTCATATTTTAGGTAAAAAGTTTCCTTCTTTTTGAATATTGATCATTTTAAAGAATAAAATGATCAATACTCAAAGAATGATTGCTACCATTTATTTAGCATTAACAATGTTCCAAAGAACTGTTACTTTCATAAAAACCTATAAAAGAAGTACAATTATTTCCCCACTTTATGGATATATCAATAGAGAGAGGCTCAGAGTTTAAGTATTTACTAAGAACCACATAGCTAGTGAATGACCGAGCTACAATTTGACTTTAGGGAAAATGGATCCAAAGTGCATGCTCTTAAATATAAGATCTGCTGTGAAGACCTGTACTAAGACACAGCATCGGTTACTAGTAATGTGGTTGTGTTATCCTGCAATATAGAATCTAAATCTAGGGCAGGGTTTTGGCTAGTATTAATTTCCTACAGCCAAGGACCGCTAGAAAATACCTGGAGTTGAATAAGTTGGGTTTGTTTTACACCATAGCATGGAAGAACACACATCTTGGAAAGCTGTGGTATCTGCAAGAGAGTTTTAGAAACAGCTATTTTCAATTTGAGCTTCGGTTGGATGACTTTCGGGAGGGCTTAAGGAAGGGAGGATTTACCCAAGTCTAGATGCTGTCAGAATCCACTAGGGCTTCCTTTGTGGCTCAGCTGGTAAAGAATCTGCCTGCAATGCGGGAGACTTGGGTTTGATCCCTGGGTTGGGAAGATCCCCTGGAGAAGGGAAAGGCTACCTACTCCAGTATTCTGACCTGGAGAATTCCAATGGGGTTACAAAGAGTCAGACGCAACTGAGTGACTTTCACTTTCCTTCCCTTACAGGTGCTGTCAGAAAGTGAGTGCAAATCTATGATTGGCTATCTCAAAAAATTCTACCTATAAAAAGAAGAAAAGACTAGGGTGAGGATCAAGCTGTAACTAGTGAAGAATCAGCAGTCACTCAAGTTAATCATGAGAAGATGATTGGTATTTTGTGGTTTACACAATGACCTTGTTTTCTGTTGGCACCTAGACAAAATTGTGCAATGGTCTTGCTTTTGTCTCATTTTATCATGGTCTCAGAGTGACCTCATCTGATCTTGGTATTCTTTGACACTGTGTCCAGAAGAACAGAATGGCCTAGCTGTAAGGGCCAGGCCAGCTTTTAAGATACTGGGGCCTTGTTGCTCATGTCAGGCCAGTTTCTGGATATCAGGGACTGCTTTTAATATTTCTTAGTGGGTTGAATTTTTCAAGTGAATATAGTATGTCCTATTTCTTTTAGCACATTATTATTTTCTTTTAATACTTAAGATGTTGAATTAAATATCTAATAGATACTATATTTGCAACTTGTAATTTCTAGGTAATATTAATAAAATATTGTATTAAAGATCATTTTATTTTTAATTATCAATATGCATCATATTTTAAATGTGTTATTATTATATTTGGGGGAAATTTTTTCCCAAAAAAGCAAATCTCTAATGTTTTAAAAGATTTAATGGGGGAAAGCTTGATATACTGACAGACTGATTTTATATTAATTATTTGTTTTAATATTTATGTTAAACTGCTACTTTTACATTAGAATTGATCCTTGAATAACATGGGTTTGAACTCCATGGGTCCATTTATATAAGAATATTTTTCAGTAGTAAATACCACAGTACTATACTGGTCCATGATTAGTTAAATTTGTGACTATGGAACTGTGGATACTAAGGAACGGTGTGTAAGGTGGGTCAATTATAAATTATACTCAGATTTTCAACTGATTGAAGGGTTGGAAACCTGCATTTCAGTTGAAAATCTGCATTGTTTGAAGGTCAACAGTAATTGCTTTTAGCATCATTTTCTATACTATTTGTATTTAAAAAAAACAGGTATTTTGAATACAGATAAACTGAGAAGTCACTAGGATATATAAGATTCGTAGGAATCCTAGTTAAATGTTTGTAATATACTGCAATTGAATTGACTTTTTTTTTTTTTTTTNCTACTTTTACATTAGAATTGATCCTTGAATAACATGGGTTTGAACTCCATGGGTCCATTTATATAAGAATATTTTTCAGTAGTAAATACCACAGTACTATACTGGTCCATGATTAGTTAAATTTGTGACTATGGAACTGTGGATACTAAGGAACGGTGTGTAAGGTGGGTCAATTATAAATTATACTCAGATTTTCAACTGATTGAAGGGTTGGAAACCTGCATTTCAGTTGAAAATCTGCATTGTTTGAAGGTCAACAGTAATTGCTTTTAGCATCATTTTCTATACTATTTGTATTTAAAAAAAACAGGTATTTTGAATACAGATAAACTGAGAAGTCACTAGGATATATAAGATTCATAGGAATCCTAGTTAAATGTTTGTAATATACTGCAATTGAATTGACTTTTTTTTTTTTTTTTTTAAACACACTCAGCCATCTTGGATGACAGGGTTAAATGTCCTTAGGCTTTAAGGCAGAGTTCAAGAAAACAGATCTGATACCATTCACCAGTTGCTAAAATTCAGCATCCAGACTAAGCAGTGCTACAAGGTATTTCAGTAGAAAAAAAAAATTATTCTGAGTTCCTGGAGTACTAAATTTCATTTCTCTGACTACACAATACTATTTAGCCTTCAAGATTCAGTTCTATTTTCCGCTGCTTTGCTTGAGATAGACACTCATCCTAGTGGCTCCTAATATCCTGTTCATAATTTTGTCATAATTTTTATCTCCTCCACCAGACTGCAGACACCTCAAGAAAGGAACCATTCATCCCCTCACTTTAGTGTCTAACACAATACTTGCCCTCTAATTGATACTCACAAAATGCTTATTGAATGAATAAATGAAAACATGGATGAATATTTCTTTTTAAATTTTTATTTTCAGTCTGGATACACTGGCTTAAAAACAAATTTCTTTCTCAAAAGTAACAAAGTTATAATACTACGACAAATGAAATTGCAATCTAACTCCATGACAGCATGCAATAAAACAGTTTATTTTTAAAATAATTTTCTAACGTATATGATCTAACAATCCTTCATGTGAAGTTGCATTTTTTTTGTTCCCAGAAGACAAAATGTTTTCTAAAGGCTGTTTTATGGTTTTGTTCTTGGAATTAGTTTCAGAAAATACAAAACAGGTGTGGATCATCTGTAGTCATTTAAAGAAACTAATGAAATTAATGAATTTTTAGTGTCTATTTCAAAAAACATATGCATATTCATTTCCTATGCAAATGAAACAGTATTGATGTTTATAAATGCCACATTAAAAGTCTTTAAAATTAATATCATAACTTCAAAAAATGAACTTCAATGTCTAGAGTGCTAACAGAGGAACTAATAAAACAAACTTGTTAATTTATTGTTAATAAAATTAACTTAATTATTAATTATTATTAATTATTGTTTAACTTAATTACTAATTATTATTGTTAATTATTGCTAAGTTAATAAAATTTCTAGATACTTATAGCTAGATATATCTCATTAAATAATATTGCTATATACTGTTATTCAGGAAAAATTTATAATTTTCTTTTGAAGTCAGACTTTACAAAAAAGTTTTTTCCATAAATTAGTAGCTGACAGTTATGGAATTTATCCTGTTGTATTGATTCTTCCCATTGTTAAACTTAACTGGAAGACAACAGCAACAAATACTGCCAACAAATCAATAACAATACCATAAATTGTTATCCTAAATGGACTAATTTTTGCATCCCTTACAATCTCATGAAAGGGTATACGTAAAGATGATCTTGTTGGACTCCCTAAATAGCTGAAGATAAATATAAGGAGAAGATATCCAGGAAAGAGTTATTTTCCTTTGTTAAAAGAGAAACTTAAAAATATTTTATTCAAGCTTCCTGATAAATGCATTGGATTTATTCTATTCTGATATAATTAATTAAACCAACCATAGCAAACTCAATGAAATACAATCTAATTCATTATTAAATTTAGAAACAGTTCAACAAATTTGTCACTTAAAATTAATTTATATAATAGTAATTTAAATATTTTAGTGATTAATAATTAACTACATTGGGTTAATTAACTAACAATAATTAACTACAGTTCAGTTCAGTNTTTCCAGTAATCATGTCTGGATGTGAGAGGTGGACTGTGAAGAAGGCTGAGTGACAAAGAATGGATGCTTTTGAACTGTGGTGTTGCAGAAGACTCCTGAGAGTCCCTTGGACTGCAAGGAGATCCAACCAGTCCATTCTGAAGGAGATCAGCCCTGGGATTTCTTTGGAAGGGATGATGCTAAAGCTGAAACTCCAGTACTTTGGCCACCTCATGCGAAGAGTTGACTAATTGGAAAAGACTCTGATGCTGGGAGGGATTCTGGGCAGGAGGAGAAGGGGACGACATAGGATGAGATGGCTGGATGGCATCACTGACTCGATGGACGTGGGTGGGTCTGAGTGAACTTCAGGAGCTGCTGATGGACAGGGAGGCCTGGCGTGCTGCTATTTATGGGGTCGCAAAGAGTCAGACACGACTGAGCGACTGAACTGAACTGAACTGAGCATGTGCACAAGACAGAAAAAAAGGTGACTTTTGAAATTCAAATATTGGCCATCTGAAGAAATTGTTTTCAAAGAGAGCTGAATATTTATTTTCATATGAAGTCTTGTCCTTCCGTCAGTCTGCAGCAACCTTCCAAATGATATTTAAAACAGCCTCTGAGAGTCTCAGTTGGCAGAAGCCTTCATTTGGGAGAGAAATGTTAGTTCCTCAAACGTGTCCGACTCTGCAACCCCAAGAACTGTAGCCCCAGGCTCCTCTGTCCATGGGATTCTCCAGGCAAGAACATTGGAGTGAGTTGCTATTCTCTTCTCCAGGGGATCTTCCTGACCCAGCGACTAAAACCTGGGTCTCCTGCATTGCCATCTGAGCCACCAAGGAAGCCCCTCATTTAGGACAGAAGGTATCTTTCAAACAGTATTGGTATAAAATGCCTAATTTCTATAGTTCTTTACAAATACACATTATATGGAAAGAGGAAGCTTATTTTCCTAAGAAAAACTATCTCCATGTTTCTTTTAGGACAGAAGCACTAGATTTCCAGGTGGGCTCCTGGTAAAGAACCCACCTATCAATGCAGGAGAGGTAAGAGAAGTGTGTTCAGTCCCACGGTTGGGAAGATTCTCTGGAGCAGGGCATGTTAACCCACTCCAGTATTCTTGCCTGGAGAATCCCATGGACAGAGGAGCCTGGCAGGCTACAGTCCATTGGGTCACAAAGAGTCAGACATGACCGAAGGGACTTGGCATACATGCCACAAAGGCCACACAGCAAACTTGGTTCTCCCTTGGTTCTTGCTCATTTCTATTCTCGCCTGTGTTTGGTCTTGACTCTAATTTCTTTTCTAAATAAGCCAGTGCCTTCCTCCATTTAATTAATTCTCTAACTACTCCCTCAGGGAAACTTACCTCTTCTGCTAGTCTTGTCTGAACTGTGCAGCAGCCGTACTAACTAGGAACGGCATCATGTTAGCCTCAGATGTTATTAAGGAACACAAAACCTGGAGGGAGAACGCTATACATCACCTATAAATGTCCTCTAGTATAAAAACTTCCTGGTGCAGTATTACCTGCACTCCCTCACCAGAAAGTATTTCTTAGACTTTCCCCCAGGTGTTCAAAGCTTCACATTCAACAACTGATTGAAACAGTATAATTCCCTTATAACAATGTTACTAAGCTGCTTTCCTAGAATAAAATTCACTGCATACATCAGTTTTTCCAATAGGTCAGGTACACATACAGGTATACCTATAAGAGAACAGAATACTTCACAATCATCAGTGCATGCTCAGTCATGTCTGACTCTTTTGCGACCCCGTGGACTGTAGCCCTCCAGGTTTCTCTGTCCCTGGAGTTTTCCAGGGGTGCCATTTCCTTCTCCAGGGGATCTTCCTGACCAGGGAGTAAATACGCATCTCCTGCATTGGCAAGAGGATTCTTTACCACAGGTACCACCTGGGAAGCTTAAATTCACAGTAATTAGCTACTATTTTTGCATATTTTATTAATGTTATGATAGTGCTATTTCTGATAATACTCTGCTCCCAATGACTGAAAATTTATCTTACCCATTTGGTAGATAATGCTTTCAAATCAGATTTTTATTAGTATGTAGTTTGATTTCTGATCTATATGACAAGCGATGGCAAATGACACACGAGTTTACCTGAAAGATAGAACTAGTTTCCTTTCATTATGTCCCCATAAACTCTGTAGCCACAAGACTAGGTAGAAGAGATTTGAGATTCAAATAGTGTTAGAAGTGATTTTAGAGATGATTTATACTAGCTCTGTCATGAGGGAGAGTGAGTTTAAATGACCAGGTTTTCCTATCTCTTCCAGTGTTTCTGGTATCAATTTGTTGAAACCCATTCTCCAGACTTAAGTCTGAGTGAATTTTAAAACTTTTCAGAAGAGCTTCATTACTGACTGGATTAAGTCCACATCTTCCATGTGGCTTACAAAACCCTTCATGTTCTAGCCTTTTCTCATCCGGTCTTTACCATGTCCCACTCTCTCCATCCCCATGATTTCCATGATCCAGCCATACTGAATGATGCTTTATTTCCTCACAGGACCTACATTTTTTTTTTTTTTAATCTCTGAGCCTTTGCCCATGCTGCTTCCATCAAACAGATCATCCATCCTTGTTCCCCACTGCCCAATTCCTAGTTAATAGAGGTTTCATCTCCCTGAGCACTCAGGGTATCAACCTGGACCCTCTGCTTTGTGCTCATTTGGCAACCTTCCTCCCTTTTCACAGTACTTGCCACACTGTATGGAGATTAATCAAGCATTTGTTTGTTTCCTTCAAGCGACCTTAAACGCTGTGAGGAGGAAGATCATGACTCCTGTGATTGTTTTTATCGTGGGTGGGTATCACGGGTCTGGTGTATGGTAAGTGCTCACTAAATTAAATGTTAAGTAGCTAACTGAATGGGCTTCCCTGGTAGCTCAGTTGGTAAAGAATCCACCTGCAATGCAGGACCCTGGTTTGATTCCTGGGTTGGGAAGATCTGCTGGAGAAAGCACAGGTTACCCACTCCAGTATTCTTGGTTTTCCCTGGTGGCTAATTGGTCCCAGGTCAGTGAGAAAAGTGGGTCAGATAACCTGAAATAGATACCATACCCAATGTGTTGTGCTGGCTCTTATACTCCAGTATCTTTGTTTCCTTAAGCAAATTTGAGATGGGACAACCAATCATATACAAAAAGTTTAGACAGCTATTTTATACATTGTGTGCGTGTATATCTATCTATCTATCTATAAATATATATATACACATACACACACGCACGCACACAATGGAATACTACCCAGCCATAAAAAGGAATGAAATTTTGACATTTACAACAACATGGATGAACTTGGAGGGCATTATACAAAGTGACATGTCAGACAGAGAAAGACAAATACCATATGATATCACTATTTGCAGAAGCTAAACTGTACAGCAAACTAGAAAATAAAACAAAAAAGAAGCAGACTCACAGAATATAAACTAATGGTTACCAGTGGGAGGATGAAAGGGGGAAGGTTTCAATATAGTTTCTGAGGTTAATATTTGAATGTATAGAATAAAGTAAGTGATTTGCTATGGGATAGTCTTTTTCATTGGTTTATAACATTATATAAGTTTCATGTTTGCATTATTATACTTTATCTTGTTTATACACAACTGTTTGCTTACCACCAAAAGTTTAGTTTCTATTCATCACCATAAAATTGACCCCCTTTACGTCTTTTGGCCTCCTCTCACACGTTTTTCTGCTCTAGTAGCTACTACTCTGCTTTCTCTATGTATGTTTCTGTTTAGTTTGGTTTATTCATGTGGTGGTGGACAGTTATGTTTTATATATATATATATTCCATAAATGAGTGAAATCACATAGTATCTGTCTTTCTCCCTCTGACTTATTTCACTTAGAATAATACTTTCAAGTTCCATCCATGTTATGGCAGCTGGCAAAATTTCACCTCTTTTTATGGCTGAATAGTTGTGAAATTACAATTCTATAATTTCTGGTAACATTAAGAAACTAGATTCTCACTTTCAGGAAGAGAACAAAAAGATATAAAATATAAGAAAATAAATAAAAATACTGTAGCTGTAAATTTGAATTATCAAAATAAGCATATGGTATGTTTCATAATTTCAAACAAAATTAATATTTCCCAGTTCCGTAGTACACAGAAGATACTTATAAACAATAGTACTTCAATAGCAATGAGTACCACCAAAGTCCATAACATATTCTTGATACACCATTTCCTACTAAAAGGAATCAGACTCCTTGAATAAACTGCTACTTTTAGGACTGGGACAAAATAAGATAAGATAAACCTGGAAAAGCTTGTTATTGCTCAATAAAATGAAAATAGATGAAAAATAAGTCTAACTCAAAATTATTTAGAGTCTTCTCTTGAAGTAATCACAATTGACAAAACAAAATAACTAGAAAATTAAGAATACTGAAATAGATTGAAACAGTAAATATAATTAATTATAGTTGGCAATAGTATAAAAATAAGCTAATTGATTAGTATTGATAGATGATAATGAGGTAATTCATTAATTTGGAAACTGATAAGTAAAAGGAAATAATTAAGCAACTATTATTTTCCTCTCCTCCAGAAAACTTCACTACTGGGAATCTAAATACATAAGTGAGGTTCTTCCTTCAGAAGTATTCCAGCTAATAAACGATGAAGAAATGAAAGAACTAGAATCTCTTGATCTTACTTTTCTGAATTAATGGATCTTGGCACTGATCATTCTAACATTGCAAGAAGCAATCAAACATCAAGTGCTTTCTGATGGAAAACTACAATATTACCTATCAAGTAATTTTTTCCCCAAACAAATAAACTATCTGACCTAAATATAATTGTCTATCAATTTACAGAAAATACAGAGGACAAATGAACATGTCAGAGATTATCATGTGGATCCAATTAGTAAAATTCAAACTAAAATAATGTCAGCCTATTATAATGAATGGATCTTATTTGGACCCCAATCTAAAAACTCATCTGTAAAGAAAAATGTATATAGAATTCGTGAGGCAATTAGAAATTAGAACATTGTGTATTAGATGATTATAAGAATGATTCATTAATTTTAGGTACTAAACTGTTAATTAGATCACATTTTTAAGAGTCCTTAATTTTTAGTGATATATAATATAATATTGATGAATAAAATAATATGATATTTAGGAATGAGAAGTAGAAAGGGATAATGAAATAAAATAACATAGTGAACTGATAATCTTTGTAGTTACAGAGAGCTCATAAAGATTTGCTATTACTAGTTTGCCTACTTTTGTATATATTTACCATTTTTAAAAAAGTAAAAATGAAAAAGAAAAGAACATAAGATGTTTGTAAAATAGAAGTGACTTTGTGTATTTCAGGTAGTAAGAAAGGGATCGCAATATTTTGCTTCTGAATCTAGTACATTTTTTTCACTGTTTCACAATATTTTATAATGGTGAAAGAATTTTAAATTAACTTGAAATTAATGACAGTATCCTTTGGAGAACAGTCTTAAAACATTTGGCCTGTTAAGTCTAGTAAGGCCATAAAAAATAAATGAAAAAGCAGTGAAGGAAACAGTCAGTGGGCTTGTGTGAAACAGAGCATGGGAAGTCCACCATTCTAGGGATCATATGTCCACAAGCCTTGACCAAACTATTTGCAGTTACAAAACTATTCCATCTTGGACCATTCAGTTGTTACCATTCCAAAAACCAGAAGCCTGGCAATATAGAGAAATAATTGCATCATTCTTCCTGAATGCTGTTTCTTGCCATAGCATTGAGACATTGATAAATCTTGTTCCTATAGCTGATGCTATAGATATGGGCAACAGCCATGCAACTTGTGTGCTATTAATCAGTTCCCTTGGAAGAAATATTTGTTATGCCATTGAGAAGAGAAAGGATTCTGATAAAAGTTTGATACTTTTTTTATCTATCCAATTTCTGATGAATATGATTGAATGGTTTTCAAACCCATTTATCTGAGCTTCTGTGGGTGGGCTAAAAAAAGATGGCATCATGGACACATCACAAAATTTGGTTCTTATAAGAAGAGCAGCATTATTTATTGTGATTATGGAATATGGGCTTTGGATTTGAAGAAACTTATGTTCAAATTCCAGCCCTACTACTCACCTACTATGTGACTCTAGCCTACTTAGCCTCTCTAAGCTTAGACATATTCAACTGCAAATTGGTGAACATAATACAACTAGAAAACTATGGGTTAAATGAAGCAGTTTCAGTAAAACATTTCATAGAAGCTGGAACATGTAAATGTTCAAAAACCAATAGTTAATCTGTGTTGCCATTGATGTAACTATAGGAAAAAAAAAGTCACATGTGAGACTTCATTATCAGCCCAGGTTTCAGGCCAGGCTCTGGACATAACCTCTCAGTTTCAGCTTGAAATCTAATTTCTAAAAATACACTTGCGTCCTTAAATAAAATTAGAAAAACAAAAAAGCCAGATTTAAATTAGTCCACTGGTTATTTTTAAACACTTATTGCAAATTTAACAACTACTTTTAGACTAAAAGTTTGGAATTTTTCTAAGCCATTCTCATCTTCTTAGACAAAAAAAAAAAAAACCTTTCAAAATCTTCAACATATGTGTATATGTTTTTATATATATGTATAAAACATTGTAATGAATTAGAACATAATCATAATTAACATTTTTTAAAGTGGTGGAGACAATTACCCTGAAGAAGAGTCTCAGGTTCCTGTTCAACTAATACCTTCGATTCAACATTTTTTTTTTTTTTAATTTTTAGTATCTACAGGGTGTCAGGTTCTGTGATAAATTCTGGCTATAGATACATCAATAATTCTGACCTAGTGGAACTCATAGTCTGGCAAAAGGAAGAAATTTACATAAATATTTATGATGTAAATAATATATTAAAACTATTTAACTTGAATCATTAAATTATAGATGCCAACCATTTTTGACTTATAGAAATGGCAATTTCATATGGTTTAATTAACATATTTAATGTCCTCCTTAAAGTCTTTAGTTGTACAAGAATTTCCTAATTCTGTACAAGAATTTCATTAATTTGTCCATTAATTGAGCAAGGATGATTAACTCCCAGAATACAAATTTTATCACTACTAAATAATTTTTGTTTAATTATCTGCTTTGTGCTAAATTGATCAGAGTGGTAGAACTTAATTAATTATGACTGTATTCTATGACCTTTTCTAATAGATAACATATAATAGTCTATTTTATTCTAATAACTTTTAGCATAAGAAATAGCTATGTCCAAAGTATTTACTTATTTTGTCTATAAAAATATTATACACTTTCCATTTTCACATCATCTGATAACCTACATTAACCCAACCAGAATGTGTCCCCAGTTTTACATGGTAGCTGCTATGGTATATAATTTTATTTATTTTTCCTAAAAAGCAATTGCAATGCCAAGTCCCTTTGGCTGGTATCTCTTTCTGACTTGGCAAAATTTAAAATCTCCCTGCAGAGACTCTGGCTGCTGGCCTCTTCAGCACATGATCTGCGAGCCACAGAACAAAATAAGATATTACTGTTGTTTAGTAATATTCAAATATAAATTCTATACTGCAGTTCTCTCTTTTGTGCCCTGTGGCCTCAAAAAGCCATAGAAGTAGTCTTTTTCTCTATTTTCATCTGAATTTAATTAGTATTCAGATATAATTTAAATAACCCAAATAACAGTGTGTTATGTGTCTATCAACACTAATGTCTATATTATTACAAAAGTGTTATTAATATTAATTTTCAGATTATTTTTAAGTATATTAACTCAATAAAGACAGCCATACATCAATGAATCTACAGACATCAAGCACAGAAATTTCAAAATATCCAAGAAAGTAGGTATTAATGACTTAGGAGAAAGTAAAGATCTATTTTTCAAGAAAGAACGAGAGCCATGGATAAAGGCTGTCATTCACCAAGGAGAAACAATACATTTTATGTAGACTTGACATGGCAAATAGAAAGTGCATTCTTTCTGGAACATGTGAACAGGACATAATAGAAAAACTGCCAAGATTTATCACACCTGCTGACAACTACCCATGCTTGCTGGTTCTGTGGGTATGAATGATGTCATCATGAGAAATATACAAATCATTTCTAGAAGCCACAATATCTTAAGCAGAAGCTAAAGGGATCCTGGGACCCACATGCTGTTTTAAACTCTTCCTCCAATCTAATGTATGATTTCAGTTCAGTTCAGTTGCTCAGTCGTGTCCGACTCTTTGTGACGACATGAATTGCAGCACACCAGGCCTCCCTGTCCATCACCAACTCCCGGAGTTCAACCAAACTCATGTCCATCAAGTTGGTGATGCCATCCAGCCATCTCATCCTCTATTGTCCCCTTCTCCTCCTGCCCCCCATCCCTCCCAGCATTAGAGTCTTTTCCAGTGTCTCAACTCTCTGCATGAGGTGGCCAAAGTATTGGAGTTTCAGCTTTAGCATCAGTCTGAAAAAATGTTGAGTTGCTAGTTAAATAGGTGGTGACAAAATCATGGCAAAATCATGATTTAAGATGCCAAAATTGGTGGGTCTTGGCCAAGAAAATAATAGACCTTATTATTCCTCTGGTGAATTGCTGATCTAACACAGAGTATTTTAAAGTAAAATGTATAAGGAGAGAAAAATATTATCAAAATATTAACAAGGATTATAAAAATTAAAATAGATGTGACCCAGAAAGAAAAATATTATGGAGCTTCCCAAGGTGTTCATTTGTTGTTTAGTCACTCAGTAATATCTGACTCTTCATGATTCCATGGACTGAAGCCTGCCAGGCTCCTCTGTCCATGGGATTTCCCAGGCAAGAGTATTGCAGTGGGTTACCATTTCCTTCTCCAAGGAATTTTCCTGACCCAGGGATTGAACACACATCTTCTGCATTGGCAGGCAGGCAGATTCTTTACCACTGTGCTACCAGGGAAGCCCAAGGTGCTCATAAAAGAGCATAATTGAATATAGAAAATATCTGTGTCCTCAGATAGCTATGTATCAATGGCCAGAGTATTATAAAAAAAATGGATATGGTTGGTTGTGCATGTCCTTTCACCTGTGTACATATGTATTTGCCAAGGGAAATTGAAGGATTCAATATCAGAATGCAGCAGTGCAAGTGTATATTTTAACTGAAGAAACTATTTTATTAGAAGAATTAAATCACAAAATCTATCTTATCTGCCTAGATAGAAATTTGAAGGCAAGCAGGACTTTACAATAAAAGAAGAGTGAATTGTACATGGTACCATCTGTGAGACTGATACAGATTATTTGGTTTGATGATTGAAATAGATAGTTACTTCACATTTACATCCCCCAATACTAGAGTGATTAGTTATACAAATGATCAGAAAGGGTGCTCGACTCTCCTTGGAGTGTCTTTTAGCTGAACAAGTTATTTTTTTGTTTGCTAGCTGCATAGCAATTTAATGCCTCAGATACCAGAGGAAGGAGTACCGTCACTCTGGATCAATAAGAAGAAGCTGGTGGGAAATTTGGAAAGATGAGATACTATGAATATTACTTTACATCATAAAGTTCAGATTAATGTTCAGAAAGGGGGCTAGCAGGTGAAAATTACAGGATAGAATGAAAATTTAGTGTATGTTTTAACAAGTCAGATTTCCAAAATTCAGAAAATAGGAAGACCTAAGATTTTTATATGGTGAAATAGCTCAATCAGAAAGGATTGAAAAGAAATTACATAAACATTGAAATTAAAATGTTAAAATGGTAAATGATCCTGATGAGGAGGGAAATTGGGAAACATCTAAAAGTTATAGCTGCCTGGGAAGCATGGTGAAGAGCTAAGGTTTAATAAGACATTTATAAGAGAGAGAGGGAAAAAAAGAGGAATATGGCTAGGAAATTGTTCTTTCCTTATTTTCAGTTTTGTAGGTGGTACCAATAAATTTGAGACCAGTTAAAAAAAAACAAACTAAATTTTACAGGTAACTTCCAAATGCCCATCTATTCTTAATAAAATGTGCCTCTATTCCCCAGGGTAAGAATACCAATCAGCTTTTTTTAATGTCCATAATTTTGCCAGGTGCTTTTTAAGCACTGACCCTCTTGGTAATCAGCAATAGAAAAGCAGACCCATCATATTCAGCTGTTTACCATGTGGGTGTTGTCAAAAACATGGAGGGGAGCTACATGACATGGCAGCTAGCCACTCTGATACATTCCCCAAATTGTACAGATCTGAACTTCAGATTGTGAGCATTACTCTGCTAAACTGTAAGATGAGTGCAATTGTGCAATAGTTTGAACTTTCTTTAGCATTGTTTTCTTTGGGATTGGAATGAAAACTGACCTTTTCCAGTCCTGTGGCCACTGCTGAGTTTTCCAAATTTGGTGGCATATCGATTGCAACACCTTAACAGCATCATCTGTTAGGACTTGAAATAGCTTAACTGGAATTCCATCACCTCCACTAGCTTTGTTCGAAGTGATGCTTCTTAAGGATCACTTGACTTCGCATTCCAGGATGGCTGGCTCTAGGTGAATGATCACACCATCATGGTTATCTGGGTCAAGAAGATCTTTTTTGTATAGTTCTTCTGTGTATCCTTGCCACCTCTTCCTAATATCTTATGCTTCTGTTAGGTCCATACCATTTCTGTCCTTTATTGAGCCCAGCTTTGCATGAAATGTTTCCTTGCTATGTCCGATTTTCTCAAAGAGATCTCTAGTCTTTCCCATTCAATTATTTCCCTCTATTTCTTTGCATTGTGCTCTGAGGAAGGTGCACAAATAGCTCTCAAATAGCTCTCCTTGCTATTCTTTGGAACTCTGCCTTCAAATGGGTATATCTTTCCTTTTCTCCTTTGCCTTTAGCTTCTCTTCTTTTCTCAGCTATTTGTAAGGCCTCCTCAGACAACCATTTTGCCTTTTTGCATTTCTTTTTTCTTGGGGATGATCTTGATCACTGCCTCTTGTACAATGTCATGAACCTCCGTCCATAGCTCTTCAGGCACTCTGTCTATCAGATCTAATCCCTTCAATCTATTTGTCACTTTTACTGTATAATCATAAGGGATTTGACTTAGGTCATACATGAATGGTCTAGTGGTTTTCCCTACTTTCTTCAATTTAATCTGAATTAATTACACTCATCTCAAATGCTAGCAAAGTAATTCTCAAAATTCTCCAAGACNCAATCTATTTGTCACTTTTACTGTATAATCATAAGGGATTTGACTTAGGTCATACATGAATGGTCTAGTGGTTTTCCCTACTTTCTTCAATTTAATCTGAATTAATTACACTCATCTCAAATGCTAGCAAAGTAATTCTCAAAATTCTCCAAGACAGGCTTCAACAGTACGTGAACAGTGAACTTCCAGATGTCCAAGGTGGATTTAGAAAAGGTAGAGGAACCAGATATCAAATTGCCAACATCACTTGGATCATTGAAAAAGCAAGAGAGTCCCAGAAAAACATCTACTTTTGCTTTATTGACTACACCAAAGCCTTTGACTGTGTGGATCGCAACAAACTGTGGAAAATTCTTTAAGAGATGGGAATACCAGTCCACCTTACTTGCCTCCTGAGAAATCTGTATGTGGTCAAGAAGCAATAGTTAAAACAGGACATTGAACAACAGCTGCTGCTGCTAAGTCACTTCAGTCGTCATGTCCAACTCTGTGTGACCCCATGGATGGGAGCCCACCAGGCTCCTCTGTCCCTGGATTTTCCAGGCAAGAATACTGGAGTGGGTTGCCATTTCCTTCTCCAATACACGAAAGTGAAAAGTGAAAGTGAANTGCAGGCAGATGCTTTAACCTCTGAGCCATCAGGGAAGCTCTAGAGTTCCTATTAGGTCTACCAAAAGCTACATTTAATAATAGCCTCATATAATACAGTTGACAGTCCCATTTCCTAGCAGCAAGATTATAAGGAAATGCAATGAATCAAAACTAAAATAATAAAAATTGTGTGATTATCATACATCAAGTAACAATACTCTCAAAGTCACTGTAAGCCAATTCTAAAGAACAACAAAAGTTAGGACTGGCCATTTTGAGCTGACGTCTCCAATGTTATAAAAGACCAAATTTCCTTTTTCAAATTGTTCCTTAGGGCCAGATGGTCTTTATTCTGAAGTACTCAGCCCTGGCAGGGTAAAAGAAAGTTGCTGCACAAGTTCTGAACTCTTTACTCACTTTCTCCTTTCTTCCCTCCATCTTGCAATTTCCTCTGGAGTGTCTAATTTGATTTTCTTCATACCAGGAGCATGCATCTAAGGGGAAAAGGCTTGCTGAATATTAGGAAGAATACTGTATGCTTTTGACTAAATCACAAGAATTCTAGGGGATAATTAAGACACTGTACCCAACAGTACATTTACTAGCAGAGACAATTTTAAATCTAAGCAAGCAGGTTTTATCTATCCTTATTATGACTTTTCCTTTAAAGAAAAAAGAGTAATTTTTTTCATGTCTTTAGTGCTGGTGATTAAAAAGAAAAGCAAGCCATGATATAATCTTGGTTATAAAGCAAATATCNCCCCCAGCCGCCCCTGGGTTCCATGTAGGATCCCCGTTTGGTCCTCAGGAAACCGAACTCTTTTCTCATGTTAAATTCACATTACATACAATTGTTTTAAAGTGTAGAATTCAGTGGCCTTTAGTATATGATTGTTTACCCACCACCTCTAATTCCATAACATTGTCATCACCCCAAAAGCAATCCCATCTCCATCAGTATCCCCCCATCCTCCTGCCCCCAGCCCTGACAACCAGGACCCCACTGTCTGTCTGTTCTGGACATTTCCCATCAATGGAATCACATCCTGTGTGTCCTGTGTCTTCTCTCACTGAGCATTGTGTTCTCAGGGTCTGTCCACGTAGTAGCAAGTGTCAGGGCTTCAGCCCTTTTCAGGACTGAGTGATGCTCCCATGTGTGGAGGGACCACATTGTGTGTATCCATCTTTTTTACAACTTTATTGAGGTTTGGGTCACAGATACACTTAAACATACAACTTGGACCTGTGTATTTACCCACTGACCTATTGGGGTCTGGGTCAGCCTGTGATTCTACTGACCTTAGTCACCACCCCCATCAAACCGAGGTTGAGGGTGGAACTGTGCTCCTGAGGACTGTTCAAGTCTTGACACCACCCCCCTCCACCTGTGAACAGGACCTTATGTGGAAATGTGTCTGCCGATGTGATTGGTTAAGGTAAGTTCATGCTGGAGATTTTGTAGCCCTAATGCAATGGCAGGTAAGAGGGGTACCTGGACACAGACCCACAAGGAGAGGCCACCTGAAAATAGAGGTGGCAATCAGGGTGATGAGGCTGCAAACCAAGGCACACCCCGGGCCCCTGGAAGCTGCTAAGAGGCAGGAAGGACCCTCCTGCGAGGGCCAGGAGGGAGCATATGACTGCCACGCCTGAAGCCCCCTGTCCCCAGACCCCCCTAGGTCCGCATGGAGCCGTTTCAGCGGCTTTGGGAGCCATGCAAGCGCACACAGGAAGTGGCGCTATCCCTGGAGTGCATATGCCCAGTGATGCCCGGGTATCACCTTCCTCACTCCCCTTTTCATCCATAAGCACAAAACAGCTCAAAGATCAAGGGAGAGCCAAGTATTGTCATAAAATGTCATTTATTGCTACAGTGCTGTTATGTACAGGACAGGTTGCCAAATTGACCCTTAAGGAGGATCACTATTAAAAGAATCCAGCCAGCTGTGTTGAGTTGTATAAAATTAAAATTTTTTTTCTTTTGTTTTTAAAAAAGTCAGTTATCCTGAGGCACTCAGCACAATTTTCCTGTAACTGTGATTCTTCCCCCTCCCTCAAGGCTTTTTCCCTGGGCTGGGTTAATCTCATTATATATATATATATAGTCCATGCCAGGCATTCTGCCTATGTTAACTCATTTAATCCTCACAACAGCCCCATGAGGGTGAACCTCATTCTACAGATGANAGTTAATTTGTGGGTTCTAATCTTTTAAACCTAAAGGTAATAGAGGAAAAAATTTCCTTCTGATAGATAAAATCTGTAGACAAGTTATATCTAGATTTCGACAGGAAATTATGTGAAAAGTCTAGTAATACCCTTGAAAGGAGAAGGAGAAATCTGGGCAAAATGATCTATGTTATTATTGGATTCCTTACTATTGAAATATACAGTGTCTCTTGACCATGCTTCACATTCTGATCACCTGGTAAGTATTTTACAGTTTCGACACTGAGGTCACTTCTCAGTCCAGTTGTATAGCGGAGGTTAAGAACCACTGTCCTAAGGGAAATTTAGGTGGATACTTGTGTGCTTATGCCTTGCCCTGACCTTGCCTTCCCCAAAGTTCTAGTTTGTTTATTTCATCTTGGATAAGAATCACAAAAGTCAATTAAATTTTCAGATGACAGTTTAAAACATGGGGTCAAATCTAACAAGATAAAAGAAAAACAAGAGCAAAGGTTAAGTTCTCAGCCTAGTCTAAAAAATAAAGTGAAAATCAGCACTGCACAAGTATAAAACACAGTAGTCAGATGGAAGAGCACTAGCCTCCTACCCTTTCCTGTTTCCATTTTGTTTTTAGGTATTAGTAATAAAGAACATTTGTGTTTATTGTGTGCCATGCACTGTCCTAAGAGCTTTTAGGTGTGATTTCACCAATCCCACTTCACTTGATCCCCGCAAAAACACCAGAAGTAGCGAATATACTGCTGTTTTCCAGCCAAAGAATCTCTCAGAGATGTTAAGTTCATGAAGTTCTGCCCATTCACTAGCATAAAAAAGCCCAATAAAATCCTCAGTAATTTCCCACTGAAGCCCTAAACCTCTCCTCCTTCTTTGTTGGGATAGTATATAAGTCTATACTTCTGGTTATTAAGTTACTCATCACTTGAGAAGGATAAACCAGCCTGGGGTTTAACATGAGATCCTATTAGATGAGCCACTGCCCCATACTACACAGCCACAGTGGATATGGACTGGGTTGAATCTTCTAAAAAAAAAAAAAAGCTGCTGGGAATGTATATTCCAACTTGGAATCTAGAAACACTAAAGCATGTCTTCTCAATGAGGTGGGGAAGAAAGGACTTTGCCATATCAAGCCCAGGGGGCAAAATCAGTTGTTGAGCTGGAACAAACATGCAGCATTAACATTTCATGGGGTGAGCAGTTAGGAAAACAATGTCTAAGAAGGCTCCTGGGGGGCTGAGGGCTGGTAATGAAAATGAGAATCACTGCCCTAGAATATAAGCTGTAAGAGTCTCATTGTAGTTTGTTAGGTAGGGCACATCTAACAGAAAATTATGGTAAGTTTTCAGTGGAAAAGGTAAACATGGCAGACTGGAGGTAAATTTACCAGATAGTGCAGGAGGCTGAGAAAGTTAAAGATGCTGATTCAAAGAAACATTGAGTAATAGGAATAGTGACATTTGTTCTCCCTTGGTTTCAGTAGTATCTGAGAAATATAAATTATCTTTAATATATTTACCTGATTTTTAAAAAGATATATATGGAAACTGAGGCCCCCTAAAAGTGTATTTCCCTACCGAGTTTATAATTAACCTATCTAAAATCTTATTCCTTTTCTTGTCCTACTCCTATTCCCTTCAGAATTGAGAAGTACCAAAGAAAAGGAAAGAGGAGAAGGAAATGGCAACCCACTCCAGTGTTCTTGCCTGGAGAATCCCAGGTACGGGGGAGCCTGGTTCGGCTGCCATCTATGGGGTTGCACAGAGTCGAACACGACTGAAGTGACTTAGTAGTAGTAGTAAAGAAAAGGAGGGACTAAAACTAAGCAGACACTGCAGGGCCCTCCTGGGTACAAAAATTCCCCTTATACCCTGTTTCTTGTTTGTAGAAGATTTTAGTCTCAAGCCTTCTTTAAGTTCCAAAGAGCAGTCATTCATTAGGGAAGTGAGAATGAAGAAACAATGAAAAAACAGTCAAGAATTTGTGATAAAACAGAGTTCTTCCTCAAGAGATATACATAACACTCTGCCACAAACTTTTGAGCTATTCTGCAGGATCTAAGATCTTCACCCAGGTAGAGGATGGTGCCTACATGCTGAGCAGAAGTATGTAGATCCCAGATTGGTTGGAACCAGAAGTTTGATAATTAAGGTTCCTGAAACACCACCACCTCACCATCTAGCAATCAGAAGAAAGTCATGCACCCTGCAACCCTCACCCCAAATGTTGCCTTTACAAATCCTTCCCTGAAAGCCACTGAGGCTTTTTGAGGATGAATCACCCATTCTCATTGCTTGGCATCTATATCTGTATCTGTATCTATGTCTGTCTGTCTGTCTATCTATCTATTTCTAGTCACAATCTTCTACCTTGGTAAGGGCCTTAGATCCTGCAGAATAGCTCAAAAGTTTGTGGCAGAGTGTTATGTATAATCCCTTGAGGAAGAATACATATATATGTGTGTGTGTGTATGTGTGTGTGTGTATATAATATTTTATATATACATATAAAATATTTCAGTATATGGACAGAAGAGCCTAGTGGGGTATAGTCCATGGAGTTGCAAAGAGCCAGACATAAGTGAGCAACTAACACAGTCACTTTTTCACTTTTCATTATCTATTAATATTCATAACATTCAAAATGCTCTTATTTCTACTATATCATTTTTCATAGAAAACTATGAAATAAATTCCCTAAATATGTATAATAGTTCCTTTGAAGGGAAGATAACCAAAGGTAAATCGATTTGCTCAAGGTCCCCCAGCCAGTTAATAACAGAACCTGAACTGGGATTTTCATGTGCTACTCACAGACACTGTTCTTCATTTACCACAGTGTCACAGCCTAATTCAGGATGCTGACAATTGTGAAATTCATAAAAATGACAGATCCAATAATGTAACAAATTAATTATTTAATTAAGATAGATTAAATAATGTAACAAACAAAAATTAACAGAACAATCTTAAATAATATACCTTCCAACCACTCACTGAGAGCCTATGTGACTTATTGATCTTTGTGTTTCCCAGTGGCAGAAATAGGACAGCAAAATCAATAGCATGTGATAGTGTATTTGAAGTTATAAATGTTCTATTCAGTGGAGGAACTTGACATATACAAAAAAAAAAAATCTTACTGTGATTGTGGCATTTTGTAAATGATCAAGAATCAGAGATAATGTAATTATATAAATAATATATCAGGCTGTTGTTTTGTTTAGTCACCAAGTCGTGTCTGACTTTTTGAGGCTCCATGGACTGTAGCCTGCCAGGCTCCTCTGTCCATGGGATTATTCAGGCAAATACTGGAGTGGTCACCATTTTCTTTTCCAAAAACATCAGGCACTTGCCCCAATAGACAATTCTATAGAAAGGCTCTCATGACTGAGGAGCACCCATGAAAAGAGAAATAGGCCTTCATGTGTCCATGCTGCATGTTGCCTCTGTCCTTGATGAGAAACCTTTAGAATTCATGCCCTGCTACCTGGCTTACCACAGTCCCAGTTACTTTTACTTCACAGCACTGATCACCACTAATATTGTGTTTTCTACTGTCTTATTTCTTCCGTCTAGAACTTACAAGGGTGATTCTGCCACCAAGGGGACATTTGGCACTGTCTAGAGGCATTTTTGGAAGGTGCTAGTGGGGTCGCACAGAGTCACACACGACTGAAGTGACTTAGCAGCAGCAGTGGTGCATCTACTGGGAAGAGTCCACGGATGCTGCTAAACATCCAACATGACAGCCCCTCTAAGCAAATAATTATCTAAATTGTCAAGAGTGCCAATATCGAAAAACCCTGTTCTGGAATGTAACCTTGAGACTCTTTTGCTTAATAAATATTTACCGATGAATTAATAGATAAATGAGTGAATGGTGCCTGCATCTCAGAGGATAAAGAAGGTGTGGACGAACAGGCTGTGAAGATAGGGCAGGTAGGAATATCAGAACAATTTCCAGGGGAAAAATACAAAACTAAAATTTGGACATCATCAAAACACAAATCCTAAAGATAGTAGAAAATTGCAACACTAATTTCTTAAGAATTTACATAGCTTTACTGTATTTTTTCTATAATGTTGTGATAAATTTCTGATTCCTCCACACAACAATTTAATTCTAAGTTACAGAAGAGTGGTCTGTTACTTTTTACTAGGAAAAAAAAAAGTCATACATCTAAATCTCTATCTTCTTAGACCTGATATTTCTGAGTAATCAATAATTCATTTGCCTCAAAAGCTTATTTAATTATTCTCATCCTAAATATCCTGTTGAAGTTGGAAGTTTTTCCTGATTTTAATCAATTCTGAAGTAGATTGACTTTTGCTCAACCTCTTCCTCGATGCATCATCCACTTCACATCTACAAGCCAAAGTAGACCTACAGCCTACAAAGGCATTTTGCTGACAGATGTGAAAATTAACATAAAAGCAATAAAAGTTGAAACTCTTATTAAAATATGACCCAAACCTAGAGATTAAATGAAGTCATGGTTTCTGCACATTTTACACCAGGGTACTATTTTTTTCTCGATCCTGATATTTCTGAGTTAATGCATGAATGCTGATACATTGAACACAACAGGAACAAAGGACAACTGAGGGTGACTTCCTCCTCTATCCGTTAAATGCTGGTGCCTTTTCATTAAATCCCCTATTCTTCTCTATCTCTACAGTCTTTCTCTAAGGGACTCATGACCACTCACAATGAGGACAATCACCCCAGACTGCACATCAGAACATAAGATCTGCACTGCTCAGATGAGGTCACCAGGCCCTCAAGCTACAGATATTAAAGCTACAGTCATCATCTGCCCCAGCCTTTCTACTTCCCTAATTTCCTCTGCCTTGGTAACCATGGGTGCACGTGTACTCAGTCATATCTGACTTTTTGTGACGCCACAGACTATAGCCCGCTAGGCCCCTCTGCACATGGGATTTTCCAGGCAAGAATATGGGTCAACATTAGGTAAGAGAAGAGACTCTTAACAACTGGATGATAAGCAGAACAAAAGCAAAAATGGAGGTGGAAAATAGGGGAAGGAGAGTCCAATGAGGCCATATGGATCAGAGTCTAATAGACCTCAGTAAGGGAGATAACTGAAAAATTTTCAGCAAGAACATGAAAAGTCCACATTTGGTTGACTTTTTTAAAAGAGTAATTTAAGAGAGATGGTTGCATTTAGACATGTTACTTTCCAAAGTAGAAAGATAAACAAATGTTATATTCTAATCAGAATCTCATTATAAAGATAATGAAAACACAGAAACAATCAGAATATGAATATTTTCAATTCTGGACTTGTCATAAAGTCCCTCGGGCATTATTTGATTTGAAGTTAAAAGAAATTAAACCGCAGAATAAATACATATGTGCAGGTGATCTGTTTATATAAAACCAGACCTCCCATAGTATCTTTAAACTATTACTGAAAAACAAGTATCTACTCTATTGCAAAGCAAAAAAATAAAAAATAAAAAAAAAATCATCTAATGCAATCTCAATAAAATGATAATTCCTAAAAATAGAGTGTAATTAATTAATTATACCATTTCCTCTGCTTCAAACCATACCCTGTAATTCTACCATTAATCAAACCTTTACATGTTTTTATTCAAGATCCAAACCGGAGGTTAATTTGTTTCATCCATAGGAGACACAAAAAACATAATCCCAGAAGACTAGATCAACTAATTAGACCATGTGAAAATTTACATAGAAAATTACATAGAAATTTTACATAGAAATTACTTTCTATGTAAAAGGAATAACCACAATATAAAGCAGTGATATCACTCTAAGAAAACAAAATTGTGTGTGTCTATGTGTGTGTACAAACACCAAGAACTGAAAAATGTTTTATATAATAATTTGTGTAATCAAGGTATTTATTTTTTGTAATGTTCATGATAGGCTACTTACTACTCATCTGAAGATCATGCAATGAATGTTATGGTTCTCTAGGTTCTTAATGTTACTATTTGAGAGAAAACATCTAAAATTCAAAGGAAAATGTCATATTGTTTATGTTGTTGGTGTTCAGCTGCTAAGTCGTGTCTGACTCTCTTGCCAGGCTCCTCCGTCCTTCACTATATCCTGGAGTTTGCTCAAATTCATGTCGATTGATTCATTAATGCTATACAATCATCTCATCCTCTGTCACCCACTTCTTCCTCCTGCCCTCAATCTTTCTCAGCATCAGGGTCTTTCCCAATAAATCAGCTCTTTGTATCAGGTGGCCAAAGTACTGGAGCTTCAGCATCAGTCTTCTCCATTGAGTTGTTGTTTCCATTGAGAGTTGATTTTCTTTAGGATGGACTCGTTGGATCTCCTTGCAGTCCAAGGGACTCTCAAGATCCTTCTCCAGCACAATTCAAAAGCATCAGTTCTTCAGCACTCAAAGTTCTATATGGTCCAACTCTCACACCCCTACAGGACAACTAGAAAAACCACAGCTTTGACTATACAGGCCTCTGTCGGCAAAGTGATGTCTCTGCTTTTCAATACACTGTCTACATTTGTCATAGCTTTCCTTCCAAGAAGCAAGCATCTTTTAATTTCATGGCTGCAGTCACCATTCTCAGTGTACTGTTTATAGCATTCTTGGCTTTTTTCAGGCCAAATTATAATTCTATGAAAGATAGTTTAAAACTTTGCAAATTACAGGTGTTTAACACACATATAAATTCTGTCTTGTTTGGTAGATCCTTTTGACTTCACTTTCCTTCCTTGTTGAAAAAAGAACTTGGCCTTTATTTGCATATTCCTGGTCTATAAATGTATGTTCTTTGGATCCTCTTTTTAATTGGTTTTAATATCTGCCTGGTTCCCTTGCAAGTTAAATAAAATGTTTAACAGGTGTTGAATTTTACATCAATGTCAGGATCATGATTTTTACCTTTATATTTGAACACCATTATCTATTCTGTGGTTTATATAAAAGGTGAGTTTAGGTTCTTTTCTACCAAACTCCCTAAAAGAAATCCTAAAGAGGAATGTTTTGTCATGTGTCTATCCAGATTTCCATTCTAAATTCTAAATTTGCACTGTACTTAAATTTTGCATTTACAACAGGCTTTGAAATTGTCATGAGTCATATCATTGTATCTACTTGTTTTCCTAAGTACAGTGAACTTGGCAGAGATTTTGTATACATTTTATTCTTATTCCATCCTTAAGTTCTTAGTGGTAACACAAAGATATTTTCCTGGTAGTCACCTCCATTGTTGCACTGTTTTAGTTGCTAAACCGTGTGTCTCTTTTGAAACCCCATAGACCATAGCCTGCCTGCTTCTCTATCCATGGAATTTCCCAGGCAAGAATATGGGAATAGGTTGTCATTTCCTTCTCCAGGGGATCTTCCTGACCCAGGGGTTGAACCTGTGTCTCCTGCACTGGCAGGAGGATTCTTTACTGCTGAGCCATAATGGAAGACCACCCAGACCCTTTGTGACCTTTTCATATATAGACTCTGATCCTAACCTGGTTACCAAGATAAGTGTTTTGTTCCCTTTACTTTTTTCTCATCTCTGCCCTCCATATATATGCAGTCCCCTCCCCAGAAAAGCTATTCAGTCATGCAGGGCAGGGATGATAAACAAAGGAAACAAACCACTTATTTTGGTAACCAGGTTAGGGTGGGAATTATCTATTAATAAAACAGTCACAATCCACTTTTAGTTTAAATTCATTTCTTCCTTAAGATATGTCATGCTCTCTTCACTGCTGGGATAATTTCTAAGACTTGTTAGCTACACAGACTGCAACTGCATAGAAACACTTGACGAACTGGCTTGTAAAGAAAGTTGAAAAATGATGAATAGTAATCAATCACCTGCTTTGCATTTCAAAGAAGTGATAAGATATGACAGCACTTTGAAGAGGAACATTCAAGTAAATTGCAGTATGTGAGGAACATAGTTTACTAACACTTCAGACTCCGCTTTGGGCACCCTCCCTTTCCCTCAGTCTTCCTAATATTAACTTTCCGTCTGTCTTATTCTCTCAAGTGCTGATAGATTCTATCATTTTTACTCCTTTTTACATGATTCTGTCCCTGCAGTGAATGATTGGTTTTTCTCTTTTTTTCTTGATGTTCATTTTCCTGTTTTCTTCTTTCTCTCTGTCTCACAATCTCATTTTGACTTGTTTCTTTTCTTGCTTTCAACTCAAAATAAGAATGGAGGGGAAAAAAAGAAAGGGGCAAAAGCAGTTGGAACACAAATGCACATATTTTGTGGGTGATAAAAAGCATTTTTTAAGAACTGTTTTTTTTTTTTTTTTAATGTTACTAGTCGCTGTGGGAAAAGAGAATGCGATGTAAACATCTGGTGAGGAGGTAAAAGAATTCCCATCAAGAACAACTGACTTTCATTTTGTTGTACAGCAGAAAATAATACAACATTGTACAGCAACTACACTTCAATTTAAAACTAATAACACTAAAATAAAATAATTATTTCTAAAAGATCAACTGAGCTTAAACTTATGAGACCACCTCTGGCTGCCTGACGAGAAGATAGAACTGAAGTAAGTTTTATATTATGTGTGCTCCTCTGGTAATGAAGCTGCCTTCAATGCAGGAGACAGGGTTTTGATCGCTGGGTCTTCAAGATCCCCTGGAGAAGGGAATGGCAACCCACTCTAGTATTCTTGCCTAGAGAATTCCANAAAGTATGGAATAAATTTTGTTTGGGGGTTCAATAATCAGGTGAGTGCAACGTATCCTGTTAAAAAATATAAAAATCAAAACACTTTTTGGACGGTCAGTGACAAGTGCAAAGTGACACTGTCTTGAATTGTGATCAGAGACCTGGGGGGCCTCATAAATATTGAAGATGAAAGTTGTACATTTAAGAAATAATGATATTTAAGGTAAACTCACATTAAAGCCAAAGTTGATCATTAAGTCATTATGATTTTACTACCTGAACAGCAACTTAAAAAGATTATGTATCTATTCTCAGATGATTTACTCGTGGATATAAAAAAAGTCTTCTGTATAGAAATAAGTAAAAATTAATCAAAGTGTCTATTGTCTCATAGATGTATAAGGCAAATACAGAGAAACGATCACTTCCTACTTCAATTTCCTGAGAAATTTCTTCTAAGTCAATGTCAGGTCAAATTTGGTGGAAGTGGTTCAGACAAAATAGTTTAGAAATAGTGTTGACTCTAGATTTAACTTTTTATGGAATTCCCACGTTGCTAAAACCAGATAACCTTCAAAATATGGGCCAATCACTACTGAAAAAATCTTCCTAACAGTGTTTCTTTGGGGAAACCCCACTCTGGGAAAAGTTCAGACCAAAGGAAAGAAATAACTGCTGAAGTTCACTTTGAAGGACCACATANTCCCACGGTGCTAAAACCAGATAACCTTCAAAATATGGGCCAATCACTACTGAAAAAATCTTCCTAACAGTGTTTCTTTGGGGAAACCCCACTCTGGGAAAAGTTCAGACCAAAGGAAAGAAATAACTGCTGAAGTTCACTTTGAAGGACCACATATTTTGGATATAAGAGCAGCAACTTAATATATGAATGATTATTATCTGTGAAAAGCCTTAAGCTTGGATCATTGTTTCAAAGTAGCCATTAGATACATTAAATTTACAGAAAGGTTAAAATAACTTTTATAGAATTTAATGCTAGAAGAGATGGGAGCATAACAGATATACTAATATACAGAGAATAAGAAGATAAAGATAAGATTGAACAGGTATGCTCAGTTCACAGGGATTCCTTAGTGAGATTATCTATAGGATAAGAAAATGTCAGAGTGGAGAGAAAGGGATGACTGCTTATCATTTCAGTCACCAAATCTGCCACTTCTCATGTTAATCGGTCACATTACTTATTCTCTCACTTTATTAGATACTGACTTAACTATCTCCAACTAGGCAACAATTTCCAAATATAGGAATTATGTCTTGATCATAGATGTGATGTCAGGTGTTCAGAGGTAACATCATTTGCCTGCAATGCAGGAGATGCAGATGTGGATTTGATCTTGGGTTGGGAAGATTCTCTGGAGGAAGGAATGGCAACCCCCTCCAGTATTCTTGCCTGGAAAATCCCATGGACAGAAGAGCCTGATGGGCTACAGTCCACGGGGTTGCAAAAAGTCAGACACGACTTAGTTACTGAGCACAACCATTATAACTATTTTATCTCATCCATCCAAATCCATCCAGGCATTTTATGCATCCAATAAATTTCATTATGCCTGGTATATAAAGATTATACATATGACAAGGGTGATCACATAATTTATCACCCAAACTGAGGCATTTTTTTTTGAGAATGGTAGAGAACATTATGAACTATTACACTATAATAACCAGGAATTCCAGGATACAGCAGAATATATGACCACCTGACCTAAGATAAAGGTGGCCACTTGGTAACTTATTGAGGGTTACTACAAAGTAAAGACAGTCTAAATAGGACAATAGCTACTGACCTATATGAAGGGTACACATACACTCAATTTTTTTCTTCATAAAGGACCATGCTCTCCCTTAACTTCAGTGGGAATGTAATTGGCCAGTAGTAGGACATTTTCTCTACTGAATTACATGTTTAAACTGATTAAACATGATATTGATTCTTCCACTTCTAGAATGTATTAAGCACTAAATGGTTCTAGAATTGCTTTTAAGCTGTTCCAGTTTTCTCTAAGTTGACACTGGCTCAGACAGTATTTCTCAAGAGGATCAAAATATTGTAAATGAGTTTTTGCAACAGATATGGTAGTGATCTTTATGATTGCTATAAGTGACTTCCAAGTGTTTAAACCTGAAACAATTATTGGAATTAAAAATGCTACTTTAACAGAAAATAATAACATGCTCATTTCTATTCTAAAAAAGCAAAGACTAAATTGTGAGTTGTTTTAAGTCAGTAATTACCATGTTTTTAGAAGATTACAATTAAATGATACAGGTATTTGAAATGTAATTTAGAAAGTTTTTTAGAGATAATTTATAGTATTAATTTTAAAGTGAATATTCACTGCTTTATTCACTTTCTTCCTATTTTAACTAATTTGACTTTTTCTATTTTATTTTTTCATCTCATTTACCTATTGATAATATACAATATTGTGTTAGTTTCAGGTATTCAACTTTAGATTCTTTTCCTTTATAAGTTGTTACAAGATATTGAATATAGTTCCTTTTGCTATACAGTAAATCCTTGTTTATTTTATATATATTGGTGTGTATCTGTTAATCCCGTACTTCTCATTTATCCGTCTCCTTTCCCTTGACTTTCTACTTTAAATTTCACTATAACCATTTCTTCTCAAATCAAACCAGTTTTCTAACAGTCAGAGTTTTGTCTTTACTATTTTAAGTCAAAGATTTACTTAAACTATGACACATTAACTCCGTTCCCACATGTTTACATCCAACTGAATAAATCAATAATTTAAAAAATAAATAAAGAAAGGAATGATGCTGAGAAAGGAAAGAGAATACTGTCAATTTTATCAAAAGTATTTTAACATGTCAGTGGTTTTATAGACACATTTAATAACAGTACAATGTGAAATAAGAAAAAGACAGTGAGAAGTGTTAGAGAGGATTTTTAACAGCACATAGTAAAATTCTCCATGTATATTTTCTTCATAGATATTAAATTCACTAAGAAGGAAGAAATTTAACTTCTTGACTTAGCTCTCTTATACTGCTCAACAGTTAATGTCTTATTTTAAATTTATATCTATTAATTATTTATTATAAAAGTACTGTTGAGTTTTTCACATGTTTCACTGGATTTTATTTACTAATTATTCACTTAACTAACTTGGTTTTTAGCTTCCTGAGCTATAATAAGAAGGAATCACATGAATTGATCACTAGATTTTGTTCTGCTTTAGGATTATGATCTTATAATTACGGATATAACAGTATAGTAAAAAAAAAAATCTACAGACTGGGAGTACAAATATCTTCTTGGAGGCAGGAAGTTGCTAGATATTTCTGAGATAAATACATCTTCAAGCTTCTGGTAACTGGCTTACTCAAAAAATGTTGCTAGGCACTTTGCAATCTAGTCTTATTTTTGTGATTTCTAAAATAATTTTCTTAGATGCTACGGTGGAAAATTTTGTCATTTTGCCGATATGACTCATAGCTGAGTGCTAATATGTCTAGAACAGAATGGTAAACACTGTCTCTGTGTGTATATGAAATTTTTACTTTTGCAATTTACATAGATTTAGTTTATGTGAAACAATAGACTTGTAAAGAAAAAGATAAATGTTGAACATGAGTCATTTCTTTCTCAATCTTGGCTGTCTTATTATCCTTTGTACTTAAAGATGACACTGCTGACCCCACTCAAAATAGTGTCTTTGAGTTCTTTTTTCTAAAAGTGCCTAGGAATTTAAACTACCTACCCACACTTTCCGTCTTACCTGTAACAAGGCATGACTAAGTATTTGGTATAAGGATAAAGTTTCTAGATATGATCTCTTTATTATGTGCAAGGTGTATGTACCCCTGAGTAAGAAGGTCTGGCCCCTTAAAAGAGCTAGTAGTAAAAATGATTGCCTCCCAAAATTATTCTGTACTGATCACATCTTAGATTGATAGTTCTCACATATTGTTTATTCTCTACTGTCGGTTTTGGCCCCACACTTTCTTGGTATCTGACTCTGAGGTTACCATCTTACTTATTTCTTTGAATTAGGAAACTCCTTTCTCCGCCACCTCCCAACCTGCTCCCCCCACAATCTTATTTCAAAGCATTTCATTCCTTTGGTCCTCAATTTGCCTAACAGTAACCAATTCCAAAAGTGACTTTTAGAGGAGGCATCCATTCCACCATACACATAGTCCAGGTGAGCTATTTGGTTGAAGAGGAGGAGAAATCTTTTAAATGAAACTAAAGATGAAGTTTGAAACACTGGCCTTGTGACTCATTAACATCATATGTAATTTCCATAGGTATGAATTGTTACCATATCTAGTCATTTTAACTATTCATATAAATGATATATCAGTAATAAAAATAGTGAAAAGCATAAAACACAAACAGGTGATGTAGAGTCAAATGTACAGCTTGTACTTAGATCTGAAAGTAAAAAGAAAATGGAAAAAAAAATAGGCAAAATTAGCATATTTCAAATGCAGCCCTCTATAGGTGAAATAAAGTTGTTGTGTGTGTGTGTGTGTGTGTGTGTGTGTGTTTAATGGACAAGCTAATAGAAAGATCTACTAGATATAGGTTCTAGTCTAGTTCTTCCATAGATAAACAGTAAAAGTTTGAGATAGTCGCTAATCTCCTTATACCATAGATGTTTTCTATTTAAAAGAGGAATGCTACTAATTATATATATCTTTCAGAAATATTCAACATGTAGATGTAAATAATAATACCAACAACTATAACATCATCACATTTATTCCTTACTACTAATACTTTTAATAAAGTAAAAACATTACTGACCCCTCCTCTTAATAAGTATACTAAAACAGAAATGGACTCAAATCATATTTTCTTCATCGACATGAATCCTATCTAGCTTTAATTTTTGTGAAAAAAATAAATCTGAAGAAAACAGTGAGTGAAAACATTGAGTTCCTTGAAAAGCATACAACATAATACTGGACTTTGTTTAAGGCTAGTAAAATAGATGAAAAATGAATGTTTGGTATTAGCCAATATATATATTGCATATAAAAATGTCAGAATTCCACAGCAAGTTACAAAAAGTTAAAGGCATGAAATTAAAATAATGGAAAGGCCAGTGAAAAAGGTACAATTTTTATAAAAAGAGGATAAGGAAAACTGAAATGTGGGCAAAGGAAATGAGAACATGCAACAAAAATAAAAGTTTGTTTCTGTGAGGCTGTTGTAAAACCTGCCTTAAAAAAAAGGAGACATTCATATGTTTGGACAACAAAAAGTGAACCAACAATGAACAAGCTAAATCCCCGAGAGTACCTGTAGATTGAAAGCAACTTCCTGGTTTAAAAAATGGGATTATTAAAACTTCTCATTCTGAAAAATAAATGGGCATATTAAATATAATTGCCTTATCCAAATGGTTAATTCTGACTTTTCAATTTTGCTAGTAATTTAAGAAATTACAAGACTTCTTACAGATCAGCCTCTACTCAAGTCTTAGCATGAGTACGATTTTTCTTTTTTTTATTTTTTATTTATTTATTTTTGAGTAGTATTTTTAAAGCAAAGAAACCTAGAAAGACAATGCTAAATTGTATCCAACTTTTGCGACACATGGACTATAGCCTGCTAGGCTCCTCTGTCCATGGGATTCTCCAGGCAAGAATACTGGAGTGGGTTGCCATTTTCTTCTCCAGGGTATCTTCCCAACCCAGGAATCGAACCCAGATCTCCAGCATTGCAGGCAGATTCTTTACCAACAGAGCACACATACAATTATAAATTCTTTTTCTTGTGATGAGGACTTTTAAGATCTATTCTCTTAGCAACTTCCAAATATGCAATACTATATTGCTAACTGCAGTCACAAGGCTATATATTATATCCCCAGGGCTTATTCATTTTATAATTGGAAGTTTGTATCTTCTAACCGTCCTTCATCATTTCACCTCTGCCTCCTGCTACCCCTATCTAGGTGTATAAACAATTTATTTTCTATATAAGAAATATAAATACTAAGATTTGGCCTTTAGAGATTTTGTAGTACAATCTGAAAATAATTCTTAATGTGACCCCATTTTGTCCAGTAGCAAAATAAGGATGAAAACATAGTTTTGCACTTGATTATATTTTTACCTGTGTGGAAATAGAGTTCAACACAAACATGTTCCCTCCCTCTTTTAAAGTTGTTTTACTGTAAGGCCATTTTAAGATTGATTTTTCCATATCTAAATAAATATTAGATGACTGAATTATTATTATTTTCAAAAGTACATGAAAATAGATATACTGTGAGGAAAGTGATATCAGCAAATAAATAAAGAGTCTAGAATGTTTAGCAGGACAAATACCAATACACTGGCCCAAGAAAAGTACTTTCAAAACCTAGGGCAGAAACACTAGGAATTATTAATAGATAATGTTACAATTGTACATTCTTAAGTTTAATGTAAAATTAGTTGAATAGAACATTTGGTTCAGTTCAGTCGCTCAGTCATGTCTGACTCTTTGCAACCCCATGAACTGCAGCACACGAGGCCTCCCTGTCCATCACCAACTCCCGGAGTTCACTCAAACTCACGTCCATTGAGTCGGTGATGCCATCCAGACATCTTATCCTCTGTCATCCCCTTCTCCTCCTGCCCCCAATCCCTCCCAGCATCAGGGTCTTTTCCAATGAGTCAACTCTTCACATGAGGTGGCCAAAGTATTGGAGTTTCACCTTTAGTATCAGCCCGTCCACAGAACACCCACAACTGATCTCCTTCAGAATGGACTGATTGAATCTCTTTGCAGTCCAAGGGACTCTCAAGAGTCCTCTCCAACACCACAGTTCAAAAGCATTGATTCTTCAGAGCTCAGCTTTCTTCACAGTCCAACTCTCACATCCATACATGACCACTGGAAAAGCCATAGCATTGACTAAACAGACCTTTGTTGGCAAAGTAATGTCTCTGCTTTTGAATATGCTATCTAAATTGGTCATAACTTCCCTTCTAAGGAGTAAGCATCTTTTAATTTCATGGCTGCAATTACCATCTGCAGTTATTTTGGAGCCCCAAAAAATAAAGTCTGAGACTGTTTCCACTGTCTCCCCATCTATTTCCCGTGAAGTGATGGGACCAGATGCCATGATCTTAGTTGCTGCTAAGTCGCTTCAGTCGTGTCTGACTCTGTGCGACCCCAGAGATGGCAGCCCACCAGGCTCCCCCGTCCCTGGCATTCTCCAGGCAAGAACACTGGAGTGGGTTGCCATTTCCTTCTCCAGTGCATGAAAGTGAAAAGTGAAAGTGAAGTCGCTCAGTCATGTCTGACTCTTTGCAATCCCATGGACTGCAGCCTACCAGGCTCTTCTGTCCATGGGATTTTCCAGGCAAGAGTACTGGAGTGGGGTGCCATTGCTCTCTCCGTGATCTTATTTAATAAGATACAAATTAACTGCTATGCTTAAACAAATGAGGAATTAAGATATTCAGGTATATTCCACCTGTACACTATGTGAATATAGAACATATAGAAGATGTGAGAAAAATAATTAATGGGAAAATGTTTTCAGTGGGAAAATTACATTAGCTATTTCATATACAAATGGCAGTTTGAGTTGACAAAACATCAACTTTCTTGAGTTGGGTGTTGAGGTGTCAAGCTGGGCCTGTCTCATAATGATATTGAGAATGCATCCTATACAGTGAGTGTCTTTCCTGCTGCAGCTTCATGGAATATGAAAGATTCAGGTGGCAAGGGTAGGGAGGGAGAGAGAACAAAGAAAACCATCCTGAGCTACAAGTATTCAGTAAAAACAACACAGAAATATCTTGCTTAAAACAAATCTTTGTATTAATTGCATTTGCATTAATTGCACTCCATCTTTCTTTCCTTTTTTCCTTTCCTTTCTTTCTGGACATGTACGAGCTCAAAAATATCATAACAACTTTTGCTTCTTTGTGAAATGAAAATAAAGAGAGTACTATAACCACAGTGGCTCTAGAAGGAGAGTCAATGGACTATTAAATGGGAAATCATCTGTTTTTCAGATTTTACTTCACCACCATTACATTCCTCCAGTGGGCTGTTATCTGGTAGAGGGAGCCTTAATCGCCTCCTATGCTGGCAGAAAACCTCCATGCATTTAGCACAGCTATTCATATCGTAATGTGCAATCACCTCCACGCAAAAATTCCAACTAAAATATATGCTTTCCCAGCACAGCACTGCCATTAGTGCATCTAAATGCCCACTGAACTCCAAAGACTTAATGTAACTCTATTCCAGCCTATTGAAGGCTCATTATTTAATCTGGGCTATTTGATGGTTCACAGTTACTTAGTTAATTTTTCCCCATTTTCTTTCTCCTATTGGGTGTTAGTCCCTTGGTGTAAGACATACACAGATATAAGTAAATGATATAAAGTCAAATATTACCACTAGGTCATGTATATGTTCAGCTAGCGGTGAAAATATATTTTGTTAATAACTCCTCTGCTCTAGCTGCCATATAGTTTATGGTGAGAAGATATGAAAGCAAAACAACAACCAGTGGGCCTGGAGAGAATGTGTTTAAAACTTTCCCCAAACAGCTGCTATTTGATTCCAGAAATCTGCCATGCAACAAATTAAAAATGCTTGAGACAATATGCAGCCATAAAAGAAAGGTCTTATAGTATATTGCATGTTTCAGAATGCACATTTATTTACACAGCTTTTAAGAATATATTCAAATGAAAATATTATATATACACATATGTATTTATACTGTTTTGGGAAAGTATAGAGAAATAATCATGGAGCTGAGGGAGAAAAGATGGAAATATTGAGGGAAATATATGATTTATAGATTATTGTTTATACTTTACATGCTTAACCATTATAGATATGCTCACGAATTTGTATTTTCTTTAGAAGTATTGTCTTATTGGACAACTTATATAATTACATGAAGATTTTAATCACAGCATGAAAATAGCTTGTCAGAGTTGAAATTCCTCTCTTGGTTGAGGATTGCGTATCAGACTTGGCATCAAATCTTTGACTATAAGAGGACAAACTCAAATTACCTCTTTGGGCCTCAGGAACTTCATTTAACATGGTGAACCGGATCATCTCAAAGTCCGTTCCTATTACACAACAGTAGAATTCTCCACTGGCAGTATGATCTAGGAAGGACTTTTCTCAATACACTGGGAGAGGCACAGCCCAGAGAAGGGAAGGATGGCCATGGTTGGAAAATGAAACTCACAATCTTTTCTCCTTCTTCATAAAAATTTTTAGCTTGGAGATAATTTATAATACTTCTGTGTTTTCAGTTGTTCTCAGAATATCAGTATTCAGGAATAGTAAAAAGGCTACTTAACATCTAATTTAATACTTGCATGTCTAACCTTTTCTCTGATTTGTGATATTTTCACTATTATCTACAAAAATGCTTATAATAAAATTGTTCTTCTAATTTCGTAGACACGAATCTGACAATTGTTTTCTAGCTGTTTTAGAGTGCATTCTCCCTCCCCATATGTATCATAATATCTTAGAAAATTACAAACAAGATTTCTCTTTATTTTTCTTAAAGAGCACACAGAATAAGATAAGTGAATTTGCCAATAGGAGAGTTGAGCCTTGCTGGAATATTCAATTAATATCAGTTTGCAGTTGTTTTTGTCTTAATGAATGAAACATAAAGTAAACACTGTAAATCCAAAAAAGAATTGAGTGGTCCATACAAGATAACAATACCTCATAAAACAATATGGGCAAGAGGATAAATAAGCCATGAGTAATGCATTATTAAGAAGAATGGCTAATATAATTTTATATAACATTATATGAGTTATAGAAACCAGATATTTATGAACCTGTATAGCACAGTTTAACAAAGACTAAAGTCTTTCCCCAAATATATACAGTATTTTGCTAAATTTGTATACCAGTTTTTAAGGATTATTATGGATTTATAATATGATTATGAAAATTGGTATTATTTATTCATATATTTCATATCCTAAAGGAAATCAACTATTTACTAGAAGGACTGNAGATGTGTATAAGAGACAGAATATATACAGTATTTTGCTAAATTCGTATACCAGTTTTTAAGGATTATTATGGATTTATAATATGATTATGAAAATTGGTATTATTTATTCATATATTTCATATCCTAAAGGAAATCAACTATTTACTAGAAGGACTGAGGCAGAAGCTGAAGTTCCAATACTTTGACCACCTGATGAGAAGAGCCAACTCATTGGAAAAGACCCTGAAGCTGGGAAAGATTGAAGGCAAAGGAGAAGGGAAGGGGTTGGCAGAGGATGAGATGGTTAGATAGCATCACTAACTCAATGGACATGAATTTGAAAAAACTCCGGGAGATAGTGAAGTACAGGGAAGCCCAACGTGCTGTGGTCCATGGGGTCACAAAGAGTCTAACATGACTTAGTGACTGAACGACAACAACAAATTCACATATTTAAATATTCAATACATATGTACCAAATTCTTCTTTAGTATCAAATACTAAAGATAACAACATTCAGGCAAAGCTTCAGTACCATTATGGAAGGAAGCTACATAAACACACACACACACACACTCCTGCTCCTAAACTCACTAAACATTTATAAGAACAGAGTTTTATCCCATTGTGTTAAAAACAAAACAATAGGCCCAAAAGGGAGTCACTTATGCTAAGTCCTGCCACACCACATTGAGCCTTAATTACAGTTTTGACTCTTCCGGAAAACAAATCTTAAACCAGTGAATCAGGAATTGCCTTATCAGCCCTAGTTAGNGTTAAAAACAAAACAATAGGCCCAAAAGGGAGTCACTTATGCTAAGTCCTGCCACACCACATTGAGCCTTAATTACAGTTTTGACTCTTCCGGAAAACAAATCTTAAACCAGTGAATCAGGAATTGCCTTATCAGCCCTAGTTAGGTAGGTAATCTGCTTAACAGGTTCCTGCCACCCCTAAGAGAAAGTGAATGAAAAGTGAAAGTTAGCCACTCAGTCTGACTGTGTGGACCTACGGACATAAGAGCCTGGAGGGCAAGAAGAGCCTGGAGGGCAATTCTCCAGGCAAGAACACTGGAGAGGATTGCCAGTCCCTCCCTTCTCCAGGGTAATCTTCCCCACCCAGGGAATCAAATCCAGGTCTCCTGCATTGCAGGCAGATTCCTTACCTTCTGAGCCAGGAGGGAAGCCTTCCAAGGGAAAGCTCAGTTCAGTTCAGTCACTCAGTCGTGTCCGACTTTTTGTGACCCCATGAATCTCAGCACGTCAGGCCTCCCTGTCCATCACCAACTCCCGGAGTTCACTCAGACTCATGTCCATCGAGTCAGTGATGCCATCCAGCCATCTCATCCTCGGTCGTCCCCTTCTCCTCCTACCCCCAATCCCTCCCAGCATCAGGGTCTTTTCCGATGAGTCAACACTTCTCATGAGGTGGCCAAAGTATTGGAGTTTCAGCTTTAGCATCATTCCTTCCAAAGAAATCCCAGGGCTGATCTCCTTCAGAATGGACTGGTTGGATCTCCTTGCAGTCCAAGGGACTCTCAAGAGTCTTCTCCAGTTCAAATGGATCAGTTCTTCAGCGCTCAGCTTTCTTCACAGTCCAACTCTCACATCCATACATGACCACTGGAAAAACCATAGCCTTGACTAGACGGACCTTAGTCGGCAAAGTAATGTCTCTGCTTTTGAATATATTATCTAGGTTGGTCATAACTTTTCTTCCAAGGAGTAAGCGTCTTTGAAAGCCATAAGCAAACTGTCATTTTGCCTAGTATAACTTTCTTGTTCCTGCTCCCTTCTGCCTACAGAAGTCTTTCATTTCGTACAGCTCCTCACATCTCCTTTCTATCTGCTACATTGGATGCTGCCCAATTCAAACTGATTTCTGCTCAAATAAACTACTGAAAATGTTAGTACACTTCAATTTATCTTTTAACAATTTTTGTTGTGATAAGTTACCTTTCTTCTAAGGAAAGTCCTTATAATACATTTAAGGAATCATTTTTTTTTTCCTAATTAAAAGCACATAGGTTTTGAATCTTTACAGTTTGCAATTTAAGCTTGAATATATCCATTTCCAATGAATGATATATGTCAGTGTTAACACTCAGCAGTATGAATGGAAACAGAACTTAGTTAGTATTAAAGTTTTATTTTACTTTTAAAAAATGTTATCGTTAGGAAAAGGATGAAAGATAAAGGTAGTTTACTTTCCCATGAAGGTTTGTCAACTATTATGCTTATATTTTTTCATCTCATCTTACCCTCTGGTCTTTTATTCTCTGCTTTCATCGTGTGCTCCCACTCACAACTCCTTTTTCTATTCCTCTTTCACACAGCTTGCTAAACCAGAAACACCCCTAGAACAAATCCAAACACTTTCCATTCTTCTTTCAAAAATCCATTTCCTCCACAAAGCTACTTAATTAGATGGAAGTAAAGTGCTAATTTGCTAAGGGGAAAGATCATTTGCATATCAATTTACACACTTTCCCCCAAGTATTTATAATTAGAGAGCAATCAACAAGCTTTTGAAGGCTGATAGAAAGGAGAAAATGATTCCTGTGGAGATTTAGGAGGCAGTAAAATACAGAGAGGAAAGGGCACTGGAGAAGAAGCCAGATGTCCTCCTGTTTAGCAATTAATTTAACCTTTTGGAATCTCAATTTTTCAGCTATAAAATGGGAATAATTGTACTTACTTTAAATGTTTCATAGGCTTTGAGTATTAACTTTAATATGCATGAGGGCCCCAGTACAAAACCATTGCCTCTCCACAGGTTGTCAGTAGAGTCCATAAGAAACCATTTCTTAACCTGCTTTCTCACATTGCTTTCTCTGCAAATAGGAATTCATGTATCTACCCTAGGGAAGGTTGGATATTTAAACAAGATCAATATTTTAAATATCAGGAACATAATAAGGAATCAATGAATAGGAATTTATGGTTACTATTTTGGTTCCATATGGTGACTCAGATGGTAAAGAATCTGCCTACAATGCAGGAGACCTGGGTTCAATCCCTGGGTCTAGGAAGATGCCCTGGAACCCATTCCAGTATTCTTGCCTGGAGAATCCCATGGACAGAGGAGCCTGGAGGGTCACAGTCTGTGGGGTCACAAAGAATCGGACATGCTTGCAACTAACACTTCATGGTATTTTAATGGCTTTTTAAATCATTCAGAATATCAGAACTTCTAGAACTCTCCTTGGCTATCGCCTTTTCCATTATTGTCTATCTCTCCTCCTCACTAGGTCCTGCCTCTGCTGAAGGGAAACAACTATTTGAACTTAGATGTATTCTTTGTCACTGCCCCCAAATGATCTCGTTACATTATTCCTTTCTCCCCTTCACTATTAATTAATTATTATTTACACACCATTCGGGTATGAAAAAGACTGTCTAAAAGAACATCAGAAATGATCCGGGCAAATAACTTTCAAACTGCATTCATAAAGTCTTAGCTCTATCCAGAGGAGCTCAGGTGTTGANAGTTCAGCATGTGTCCTCAGCTGCTCAGTTGTGTCTGACTCTTTGTGACCCCTGGACTGCAACCCACCAGGCTCCTCTGTCCATGGGATTTCCCCAGCAAGAATACTGGACTGGGTTGCCATGTCCTTCTGCAGAGGATCTTCCCAACCCAGAGGTCAAACAGAAGTCTCTTGTGTCTCCTGCATTGGCAGGCAGATTCTTTACCACTGTGGAAGACACCAAATTGGTTAACCAAATTTCCCACTATTTAGCCAGTTATCCTGATACTATATTTACATTTTAAAATCAATAATTTATTAGCATGGGTAATTCCCAGGTGATAGTGAAGGTGATGCTACTGGTCTGAAGGCCATTCTTTGAGAACCATTGACCTAGATGGTGAAATCAATCTGAGTTTATCTGTTGTTTGATATGATGTAATCAGGTTGGTGTCTTGCCATTAGATAGACAAAGCCTTCATTTCTGTCTTATTCCTTTTCCTTGTTAAAGAAAAAGAGTGTGTTGATATGATGCAGACCAAATGGAGATCAGATGAGGAGGATGGCAGGAATGCAGTAGTGAATAGCCGACTCTCAACAGCAAAAGCCCTGACCTGAAGCACTTTCTCCCATGATGTTATATCCCTTTGGTAGTCAACATCAGACTTTTCTCCAATTATAATTCAGAAAACTTGGAAAACACAGAACTTCTTTTAAAAAGAAAATAACACCTAAATACCACCACTCANTAAAAAAAAAAAAGCAAAAGGTGGCACAGTGGTAAAGTATCTGCTTGCCAATGCAGGGGACGCAGGGGATGTGGGTTTGATCCCTTGGTTGGGCAGATCCCCTGGAGGAGGAAATGGCAACACACTCTGGTATTCTTGCCTGGACAATCTCATGAACAGAGGAGCCTGGTGGGCTACAGTCCATGAGGTTGCAAAGAGTCAGACACAACTGAGCACACATGCATAAATGCTATAAATAGGTGCAATCATAAGAGCCAACTCGGAAAAGGTGTGTGTTTCCCTTGTGAATTCCCAGCACTGCCCCAGTTATTCCTACTGTTTCAGAGAATTCTTACAAATACGACACTCAGTAAGGGATGGGTGGCCATCTGAGGTTGTCCACAGAGCCACAGCAGCAAGGCTCCATACATTGACTAAAGTCCTCAAGGTGACTAGAACCTCAGCCAGGTGCCAAAGTTAAGCAAGATAAAAACAGCATAAGGAAAACAAGGCAGTTCTTCACAATCATCCCAAGGCTAAGAAACTGGATACGAGTCTAAATACACTCATTGAAATCATCCTTACCTTTTTTAGATCAATTTCTGTCACTTCTCCCACAGAAAGTAAAACAACATTTCTACTCCGGTGCTCCAACATTTCTCTTCTGGATAGACGTTTTAAAATATGAGTCTACATTTCTCTCAACAATCAGCATTTATTGAGTGCTTACAAGGCACTGTATGCTGCTGTGCTTAGCTGAGTCTGATTCTTTGAGACCCTGTAGACTGTATCCTGCCAGGCTCCTCTGCCCATGGGGATTCTCCAGGCAAGAATACTGGAGTGGTTGCCATGCCCTGCTCTAAGGGATCTTCCCAACCCAGGGATAGAACCCAGGTCTTCACATTGCAGGCAGATTCTTTACCATTTGAGCCAGAAAGGAAGCCCTTGAGGCACGGTAGGAAATGCTTTACACAGTTTCCTGTTCCACGGTTTCACATACTTATTTTAAGAACCTTATGAAGTTGATGTTATCTTTATTTTTCAGATGATGAAACTGAAGTTCATTCATTTAACAAATGAAGTTTGTTCTAGAGGTAGGAGCTACAGTGATAATCAAGACAGGCAAGATCCCTGCTTTCGTGGATCATCCACTGAGAGGAAAGGCATCAAACAGTAAACACACAAAGAAACACTGTGAAGAGAGTAAAACAGGTGACATCACAGTGACTGAGAGGGAATATGTCTGCAACGAAGGTGCGCGGGGAGTGTCTGAGGAAGCATGATACTTAGGATGAGACCTCGCTGACAACAAAAGGGATTCACCGGATATGGAGGTTGAGGCACAGGAATAGAAATATTCCAGTATTTCTCCACAGTAAATAAACTCCAAGAGAAGAAGTATTCTAAAATATTTGGAGCCAAATGCCAGAGGTGGCTAACTTGCTTATATAACAAACAAAGAGAAAAACATCAAGGTTTCTTTACAATAAACATGCAGATAGCCCATATGAGAAAGCAGTGGGTCTCCTAATATACATACATATATATATATAAAAATGGTTTACCAATGTTGCATCTCAGTTTCTAGGTAGGGAAATAGATATAGAAAGTTTTTATGATCTTCATTAAGAGTTACATGATTTAGAGTTTTGGTAGCTGTTAGGAGTTAACTAGGAAGTGGCATATAATCAGGAACTTTTAAATTATGTTCCCCATTCACAACTAACCAGAACTCTCATCAACAGATTGAACCTCCCCTTTGAAGTCTACATCTGTGATGGCACTGATACATTTCTTTTCTGTTTGGTTTAATATTAGGAATAGAAGGCGAAGTGGCACAAAATTGTTTTCAAGTGTCAACTCAACTGTCAAAATGCCTACCAATTTTCAGGCAGTATATAAAAAGAGTCTTGGTTGACAACAGGTAGATCAAGGCAGACTTATACTTAGTTTTTCCAACTATCAAATCTGCATGGATAACAAGAATATTACTTGTCAGTTTGGCTCCCATGAATGCATTGACCTTGGGTTTAGAATGAGCCCACATGCAAATTAAGGAATTCCATGATGGGTGGGATGGTTGAGTCATAGGAGGGGCTATGAACCATCTTTAATGATAATACTCTTCTGCCTAGAGTCAGCATCACTCAAACAAAATTTTAGTTATTAAAGAGCTTTATTTTATTTTTTCATCTATAGATTAAGTATGACTCAAAGGTTTATAAAGAGAGAAGAATAATTACAGATCACAAAGTTTAATTACTCTTGATTCAAACTATAATGTTACATATATTTAGCTGTGTGTGTGCGCTCAGTCACTCATTCATGTCTGATTCTTTGAGACCCCATAGACTGTAGCCCTCCAGGCTCCTCTGTCCATGGGGATTCTCCAGGCAAGAATACTGGAGAGGATCACCATGCCCTCATCCAGGTGATCTTCCCAACCCAGGAATCGAATCCAGGTCTCCCACCTTGCAGGCAGATTCTTTACCATCTGAGCCACCAGTGAAGCCCAAAAATACTGGAGTGGGTGGCCTATCCCTTCTCCAGGGGATTTTCCTGACCCAGGAATTGAACCAGGATCTCCTGCATTGCCAGTGGATTCTTTACCACCTGAGCCACCAGGGAAACCCTTATATCTAACTGTAGGTAGGTATTCCCAAAACGTTTGCAGAAATGTGGTCTCATTTGGCCTTCACAGTCAGCTTTTGTGGTGAACTTTATAAGCCCATCTGACTGATGAGAAAACATAGGTTCAAGTCATCTTTCCAACAATACATTGCACATAAGCAGCAAAGCCAGGACTAGAATCCAGGTATCTGATTGCAAATTCCCTGCTCTTCCATTTCACCATTACTGTCTCACACCTTGCATTGTCTCATCATCCCAAGAGAAGGTATTTAAAATACTCTCTGTCTGAAAATACTTTGAAATGAGGATTCCACAATGGTCTCTTCATATGCTTATAACATAATAAAAGTCATTCTGATCAAATCAACTTAGGACCAACTCTCTCTGACAGTGGCATTGATGAATGTTTTGTAGAAAATTTTGCCTTTCATGATATAATCCCCAGAGGCTAAGGATAAACACAGAACATCCCTGAATTGACATTGTCAGGAAACTCTTTACCTTCCAGAACTAACTCTACATATTTTAGCTCTTTTGAGAGAAACGTGGAACATTAATGACAAGAATTCTCTGCCTTATATCCCATAGAAATAGCTGATGACTCTTTGCCATCCTAGGTCTTTGCCAAGACCTGAAGCGAAGAGATAAGAGGTTAGCCAGAAATCAAAAACATAAGGTTTGCACAATCCAGTCACTACTTGAGCCATCAGCTTAAATACCTAGACCTTGCAGGCCAGTTATTCAGCTGAGAGGATGATACATAAGCCTGTTTACTTAATGGAAATTTCCCTTCCTTCAAATTTACAGCATTTTTTTCTATACTAACTGGAAAACAGCTGCTTAAATCTTTTTACTAAACAAAGTAAAGGATTAAAGGTAGGTTAATTGGTAGATATTTAGATAAAGTATAAATAAATATATACAGAATTCTCCAGGCAAGAATACTAGAGTGGGTAATCATTCCCTTCTCTGGGGGATCTTCCTGATCCAGAGATCAAACAGGGATCTTCCTGCATTGCAGGCTTATTCATTACCATCTGAGCCACCAGGGAAGCCCCTATAAATAAGTATGTGGGCTTCCTAAATAAATACATATAAATGATCGGCTTCCCCAGAGGTGCCTGGTGGGGTGCTTGGCCCTTATGGTCCATGGGGTCACAAAGAGTTGGACATGACTGAAGCAACTGAGTGTGCATTCTTAAGCACTCTCATACTATAAATTACATAATAATTCTCTGTCTTCTATATAATAAGTTTCATGAAGTCTCTTAAATTTTATTTTTCTGATTGATGAAAGGAATAAATAGCAAGAATGCTCAATCTGAGAAGAGTATGGAAAAAAATGAACTCTCAAATATTATCAGAGGTTGTATGAGTTTCCTAGGGTTACGTTAACAAAGTACCAGAAACTGAGATGGCTTAAAAAAACACAAGTTTCTTCATGTGATATTCTTCTCTATGAGTATGTGTGTTTGTGTTCAAATTCCCCCGTTCTTACAAAGACACCAGTCATATCAAATGACAGCCGCCCATCCTCAGTGACCTAATTTTAACCTGATTATATCTACAAAAACTATTTCCCAATAAGGTCACATTCAGAGGTACTAGGAATCAAGACTTCAATATATATTTTTTAGGAGACATAATTCAATCCATAACAGAAGAAAACTGGAAAACCATTATATGAGGTTTGAAGAGTTATGTGGATATACACATGGAAATTTTAAAAATGTACACACTTTGATTAAGTGTACCATTGTTAAGAATTTATCCTAAGGAAGTAATAGAAATCTTTATAAAAAATTTATAAATAAAAATTTTTTTTTTTCACAGGAAGGTTTATTAAGTGGCTGGAAACAACCTAAGTATCATCAACGAATTCTGTACCTATACATAACACTCTGTAGTAATCAAGAAAGATAAGAAAAAATGAAAGAAAAAAAGAACAACAAATTCATAAATATTAAATGAAAAAGCCAAGCTACTGAATATCATGTTAGGGAAATTAAATTCATGTTAAAATATATCTGTAGGTGAGTTTATGACTATAAATTATTGAAGAATATATATCAAACTATTAATGAAACTAATTTTGAAGATTTGTATTATCCAATTTATATCCTATTTTAATTTCTTAAAATAAAATTTTTAAGCAGGAAATAATTAAGATAGAATTTAAAGATATAATTACAAAGTAAGAATGTATAATTATTCTTATCTCAGCTTATTTTTCAATAATATTTTCAAAAATAGAATTCATCAAATAAATTAGATTGACTTTATTCTTTATGAGATCTAAGTCGACTTTTAAGCTTTCTATATCTCAAGTTGTAGGATCTACAATAAACTCTATTAAAGAATTTAGTATCATTAAATACAGAATAAAAGATTCTGTCTAAAAAGGGATATTACACAATTGTTGGTTCTATTTGGGGGCTTATTTATTTAATTATTCATTAATTTATTTTGTCTGCTTTGTCTACTTTCTGCAGTATCCCCAGTATGTAGAAAAGCAATAGAAAAATAAGCTGAGATAAGAATAANTAAAAGATTCTGTCTAAAAAGGGATATTACACAATTGTTGGTTCTATTTGGGGGCTTATTTAATTATTCATTAATTTATTTTGTCTGCTTTGTCTACTTTCTGCAGTATCCCCAGTATGTAGAAAAGCAATAGAAAAACACATATTCTGTTTTTCTAGGGGGTGAATGAATGAAATTTCAATTAACCAACAAAAGAAAGGGTAACAGCTGCTTTGCTTTCCTGCTATTTTGGCAGTTCCCTTGAAGGACAATGTCTGGCACATAATCAATACTCACCATAATTTATTAAGTTTTAAGAAACATAATTGTACAATGATAATTTTAAAGTAACTATAATAAATTATCATCTAGGAATACTTCAATCTTTGTGAATTTTTGTGAATCAAAGACCGTTGGCCAAAAACTAAATTCTGACCTATTAATTAAGATAAAGTAAGCTGAGCTCCTTTCAGGCCTCAGTGAGAGAGCCTGTTCATCTTTCCCTATGCTGTGGAGTTTCAGTTTCAGAGAGATGATACTATCACAACTCTTTGAATTTATTTAGTGTATTTGTAAGTAATATGGCTATTCTCAACTCATTAGTAGATCTATGTGCCTTCTAATCTGATTGCACTATTTTCCCTGCCTACTTACAAGTTTTCCTGTTTTGATGACCACAGCTGGGCATTCCCCATTAAAATATAATAATCCTCTTGTGCTCACACTCAGTAACTTCAGTCATGTCCAGCTTTTTGTAACTCTATGTACTGTAGCCCGCTAGGTACCTCTGTCCATAGAACTCTCCAGGCAGGAATACTGGAGTGGGTTGCCACGCCCTCTTCCAGGGGCTCCCCCCCACCCAGGGATCAAACCTGGTCTACTGCATCACGTCGACTGCACTACAGACAGATTCTTTACCCCGAGCCACTGGGAAAGTCTGATAGTCATCTTACAGTTTTGAATTAGTTTTTCATAGTATTATGTGTCAAATGAAAACACGTTTATTCATTTGTAAACACATACAAGCTTACATTGTCCTATAATCAGGACATATGTCTTGAGATTTATTTATTTATTTAACTGTTGCTGTTTTTAATCTAAGACCATGATGGAGCCACACAGTCCATCCTTGGTCTCTCACCTGATGACATGTATGTGCATGCATGCATGCATCTTCAGTCACTCAGTCATGTCTGACTCTTTGCGACCCTATGGACTGTATCGCACCTGGTTTCTCTGTCCATGGGATTCTCCAGGCAAGAATACTAGAGTAAGTTTCCATTTCCTCCTGCAAGGGATCGCCTTGACCCAGGGATTGAAACCGAGTCACCTGCATTGGTAGGCAGATTTTTTTACCACTGAGCCACCTGGGAAGCCCGATAACACTCATAGCTCAAAGTTATGGATGGGCATTACAAAGCAAAGAAACCAAGGAAGAAAATCTACATCCCTTTGAGAATAACTCCACTAAAAGTCCCAATATCTGTATGTGTAAGGCAGTGGAGATGCCCTGCTCAAATCTTCCTTTAAGACAAAATGCTATAGGGAGGATAGCTGATTAACAGCCTTCAGGTGCTGCACCTTCTTATGCAACACCAGAACATATTTCTGCTGGACTGCTCATGGCCAAAGACTGAGCTCGGCAGCCTTCATAGACGCACACCATTCCTGCCTGATGTTCTAGAGGGAAATTCGGACTAAAGAAATCCCCTTCAGCTGGCTAGGAGTCTATGCATTGCAGTCTGAGCTTCTTCCGATCCAATTCTAACTCCCTTCTCTCCTTTCATAGTTTCAGACCTGCATCTCAATCTGAAGACTCTCTACGTAGTCTTCCTTCCTTTCTATCCTTTACTTGCATATCTGCCAATAATCATCTAATCACCTTGTTTCACAGAGGACCAAAACAGATACCATATTGGATATATTCTTAATTACAAAATTAAAAACTAATTTTTTGTGTAATATAGGTACATGTTTGTAAATATAAAACAATATGAGGAAAAAAGTTTTTGAATAATCAATATGCTAGCAGACAAGTTTTGGGGTGGTATTATACTTTTTAGAGGGTGGGGCATCTACTTTAATGTTACATTCTGGTTAACAGTCTCTAATATATTAAAAATGATTTATTAATTTATAACTATCATGCATAGGAGATATTCAGTAGAACAAAAACAAGACAATTCAGCTTCTACTATAGGAGACCTGAAACAAAATATGATAACTCACTCTGGGTGGTGTCCTCATGGTGTTCATCTTTGAACTAAAAACAAAAATCAAAGCCTGAAGCACATTCACTGATTTGTAGCTGAGTCATTTATAGGGTACTACAGAGCCACTAAAGACCATAGAAAGATATTCTGTCCAGCTGTGTTCCTGTGGATATATCCTGATGAAGGCAAAATATTGAATAAAACACCAGCAAGAATATTAGTATTCTGCATATCTCCTTATATATTCCCTAACCCTGTTGATTTCTTTTTCTATTATTGTACTTCTTAACAAATTTATTTTAAATAGCTCATTAAAGAAACAGAAGCAATGCAGCTGAAAGAACTGCATATTCAATATTTAATATTTAAAGAGAATCAAAGTAGATGGTAAAACTAGTTGATATGCAAGATATTTTTATTGCATTTAACTTTGTCACTTGTTGGCCATTATAAATGATTGCTGTCTTACACTGGTAGCATATTAAAACAGTAAATTCTTATATTAACCGTCACTAGTTCTATTTCACATACAATTTGATACACTTTACCAAATTTTCTGTTTCCTTTGTCGCCACTTGAAACATATGGATGGTCTATAAAGATTTTTCTGTTCCTTCTAAAGTAACTGTTCACGGGGTTCTCAAGGCAAGAATATTGAAGCAGTTTACTATTTCCTTCTCCAGTGGACTGTGTTTTGTCAGAACTCTCCACCATAACTCATCCGTCTTGGAAGGCCCTGCACAGAATGGTTCATAGCTTCATTGAATGAAACAGGGCTATGATCCATGTGATCATTTTGGTTAGCTTTCTGTGACTGTGATTTTTACTCTAGAGGTTGTAAGATGGTAATTCTTGCTTCTTCTGTCTGCTCTTTAATGGATGAGGATAATAGGCTTTTGTAAGCTTCCTAATGGGAGGGACTGGTTGTGGGGAAAACTGGGTCTTGCTCTGGTGGACAGAGCCATGCTCATTAAATGGTTAATAAAGTAGCCTGCTGATGGGTGGGGATTTGCTCCTTCCCTGTTAGTTGTCTGGCCTGAGGTGACCCAGTTCTGGAGTCAACAAGCTCTATGGTAAGGCTACTGAAGATCTCCTAGAGGACTTACACCAACACACGCCTCCTAGGACTGCTGCTGCCAGTTCCCTTGTCCACATGGCAGGACACTGCCGATACAGGCCTCCGCAGGAGACTCTCAAACACTCACAGCAAGGTCTGCCTCAGTCTCCTGTGGGGTCACTGCCCTTTTACCCTGGGTCCTGTTGCATACAAGGTTTTGTTTTTGCCCTCCAAGAGTATGCAGAGTAAATACATCATTCAAATTGCTGGGCTGAATGAATCCCAATCTGGAATCAAGACTGCAGGGAGAAATATCAGCAACATCAGATATGCAGATGATGCCATTCTAATGGCAGAAAGTGAAGAGGAACTAAAGAAGCCTTTGATGAGGGTGAAAGAGGAGAGTGAAAAAGCTGACTTAAAACTCAACATTCAGAAAACTAAGATCATGGTATGAAGTCCCATCACTTTAGTGGTAAATAAATGGAGAAAAAGTGGAAATAGTAACAGCTTTTATTTTCTTGGGTTCCAAAATCACTGCAGATGGTAACTGCAGCCATGAAATTAAAAGGTGCTTGCTCCTTGGAAGAAAAGCTATGACAAACCTAGACAGCTTATTAAAAGCAGAGACATCACTTTGCTGACAAAAGTCCCATAGTCAAAGCTATGGGTTTTCCAGTAGTCATGTGTGGATGTGAGAGTTGAACCCTAAAGAAAACTGAGTGTTGAAGGATTGATGTTTTTGAACTGTGGTGCTNTATGAAGTCCCATCACTTTAGTGGTAAATAAATGGAGAAAAAGTGGAAATAGTAACAGCTTTTATTTTCTTGGGTTCCAAAATCACTGCAGATGGTAACTGCAGCCATGAAATTAAAAGGTGCTTGCTCCTTGGAAGAAAAGCTATGACAAACCTAGACAGCTTATTAAAAGCAGAGACATCACTTTGCTGACAAAAGTCCCATAGTCAAAGCTATGGGTTTTCCAGTAGTCATGTGTGGATGTGAGAGTTGAACCCTAAAGAAAACTGAGTGTTGAAGGATTGATGTTTTTGAACTGTGGTGCTGGAGGAAACTCTTGAGAGTCCCTTGAACGTCAAGGAGATCAAACCAGTCAATCCTAAAGGAAATCATCCCTGAATATTCATTGGAAGGTTTGATGCTAAAACTCCAATACTTTGGCCACCTGCTGTGAAGAGCTGACTCACTGGAAAAGACCTTGATGCTGTGAAAGTTTTGGGGCAGGAAGAGAAGGGGGCAACAGAGGATGAGATGGTTGTATAACATCACCGACTTAATGGACATGAGTTTGAGCAAACTCCAGGAGACAGTGAAGAACAGGGAAGTCTCGCAAAGATTCAGACATGACTTAGTAACTGAACAAAAACTAAAGTAACACTATTCAATTATGAAAAGAGACAGACATGGAGGCTCAAGAGAGAGGGAAGATATATATAGTTATGTGTGATTCATGTTGTCATTTGGCAGAAACCAAGACAACGCTGTAAAGCAATTATCTTCCAATTAAAAAATAACAGATAAATTGCACTTCCCTAGAGGCTCAGTGGTGGAGAATTGTAGGAGACACTCTCCTTGCCAGCTGACATCCTTGCCAATGTAGGAGACATGGGTTCGATCACTGGGAAGACCCCACATGCTGCAGAGCAACAAAGCCCCTGTGCCACAACTACTGAGCCTGGGCTCTACAGCCAGGGAGCCACTACCACAGCCAGTTGAGCCCATGTGCTGAAACTACTGAAGACCACGCATTTTAGAGAAGACCACTGTTCCACAACAAGAGAAGCCACTGCTATGAGGAACACACCACCACAACTAAAGAGTGGGCCCTGCTCGCCACAACTAGAAAAAAAGCCTGCACAGCAAAGAAGACTCAGCATAGCCTAAAATAATAAATAAAAATTTTAAGATAAAAACATAAGAGCAAAGAATTTTTAATGAAAAAAAATAAGAAAAATTCCCAGCAACTAGTAATTAGTTAAGTCAATACCCATTTGTAAAGGTGAGTACATATGCATTGCACCTAATGAACAACTCTACACTCATCATACTTGAACAGTGTCAGGAGCACCATATGACACAACCGACCATTGTCATTCTCCAAATGCTTTCTTCTCTAGGCTTCCAAGAAATCAGATTCTTCTCTGTTTTCCTTCTACCTTCCTACACATCTCTCTTGAATCACCTTTACTGGTTCCTTACTTTTCAGATCAGTCTTGATACTTTTCTGTCTACATCACCTTCCTAGATGATCTTATCCAGCCTCTTGGCTTTAAGTATTATTTATGTCCTGTGCCCCAGACGGTAAAGCGTCTACCTACAATGCGGGAGAGATCTGGGTTTGAGCCCTGGGCCAGGAAGTTCCCCTGGAGAAGGAATGGCAACCCATTCCAGTATGCTTGCCTGGAAAACTCCATGGACAGAGGAGTCCCATAGGCTACAGTCCATGGGGTCACAAAGAGTTGGACACAACTGAGTGACTTCACTTCACTTCACGTCCTGTTGACTCACAAATCTGTACTCCAATTCTGACTTTTCACCTAAGTTCTACCCTCATAATACATCTGCCATTCCCAAATTATTTATTCCCCCAAATAATCCTTTCCTTCATTACATAAATATTGAGTGTCTTTTATGTGTTTGACACTGTTAAGGCACAACGAATACAATGCTGAACAAAACAAAATATCACTTGACTATGTAAAATAATTCAAACAATGCATCAAAAGAGTATTCTGATTTTTTCACCCTCAAATCAGCTTTTAAATATTCTCTATTTTCCATGAAAGTGAAAAGTGAAAGTATTAGTTTCTCAGTCATGTCTGACTCTTTGCGACCCCATGGAATGTAGCCCACCAGGCTCCTCTGTCTTTGGAATTCCCCAGGCAGGACTACTGAAGTGAGTAGCCATTTTCTTCTCTAGGGGGCCTTCCTGACCCAGGGATCAATCCAGGTCTCCTGCACTGCAGGCAGGTTCGTTACCATCTTAGCCACCAGGGAAGCCCTCTGTTTTCCATATATGGCCCCATTTCCATCAACTCTCTTCGACTTTTCAAAACTTAGAGTTCCTCTGTCTCAGTTTGGGTTCCCACAGAAGCAGACTCAGGGATAAGGATTCAGTACAAGTGGCTTACCTGGGAGTTGCAGGCACTACTGGTAAGAAAGGGAAGAATGATATATGATACATGATAGGAAAGAGAAAGCAACTAATGAATGGCAAGTAAGCCAGCTACCATATATGTAAATGGAGTTCGATCTCACAGGGACATTTTGAGAAATTATACAAAGGATTTTTCTCAGAATTATCGTGCTCCAAGACTGAAGAAGCTGGGATATTTATACATTCATTCTCACTGGTTGTTTACTTGGGCCAGGGGGGAAAGGAGTAACTGCCCAGTATTAGACTGTTAGACACAAAAGTAGAGATTCCTTCTGGAAAAAGTCCTTAGACACCAAGAAGCAGGTACTGGCAGCTACAGGTCTTCTGGGTACCCTGAACCATAAAGTCAGAGGGATATGTGTCTCAGTAAGGGACACTGAGAGTAGCTGCTACTTCCTCCTTACCTTTGCTGCTTCCCCTAATTTCCCCATGAATGAGTCCTGTTGTCATCACTCCAGATTTTAACTCAAATTCTATCATTTTATCTCTGCAGCTCAACCCTGAGCCCAAGTCATCAGCATCTTTCATCAGCAATACTAATACAGATATCTAACTCTTCCTACTTCAATGTCACACACAAGCCACAGGCATCATCTCAGTGTCTGAATCGTATCACCACCTTCCCTTCGTTGAAGTCTTCCAGGGCTTCCACTGCAATTAGATCAAAATCCAAACTCTCATGTCCTTCAGTGACCTAACTGTTAGGTTTCATGACCACTTCTCCAAATCCTCTATCATTTTTCCTGTTACTTGGAATTATCCAGCATACTGAAAGGTCACCTTTCTTTTCTTCAAATACAACTTAACTTACTGTTTCCATCTCAAAGAGTTTGCACTTATTTTTCCTTCTGCCTAGGATCTACTTCTCAGAAATCTCTTCATGGTTCCCTATTTCTCATTATTTAGGCCTACCCCACACATCATCTCCTTCCAACACCCTAGCTAAAGAACTCTCTGCAGCTCTCATCACTGCCTGCCCCCTTACCCTAACTTGTTTTCTTTCATGTAGTCTCTACTTTGCCAAATAGAAGGTAAACTCCATCTTTATCTAGCTTATCACCATATTCCTATGTCAGTTACAGTGCCTGACACAGCAGATTTTAAATAAATATTAGTTCAACTTTAAGAAAATGTCATGCAAACATATACCATATGATCTTATTTCTAATAAAGTATGTACAACTTCACAGGAAAATTAAGAAATAAGTACAGGGATGGCCTCTTTTCCAAAGTAAGCAAAGCTAATATTTGGCCAGTTAATTAAGATGCTTGATTAAATATATGATTTAAAATTCATTTTTATGTAAAACATCTAACTATACATTTTAAATATATAATTTAAAATTCATTTTTATGTAAAACATCTAACTATACATTTATCCTTTATTATATCAAGGTAGAGTTGAGGTCATTTTCTTGATTGGAAATCCTCTTCTGATTTGCATGAACCCCAAATATAATGGATTATTCATGATTTCCAGTTTTGGTTTAATTGGAAATGCCCTTGTGTTTTATTATTTTAGGTGATATTTAATTGAATTATGTCATTAATAAGTATGACAAGCATAAATTGACTTTGGAAGAAACACTAATGACCTTTTTATGACTATCCAACTGTGGGAGGAAAACACAGAAGCAGAATTAGTTTCCAGGCTGCTGTGAACATCAGTTTATTTTAGCCAATAGAGAGATAGAAATCTTTGGTTACTCCCCTGAATCAGTTAAGGGAAGGTAAGTTAAAAGAGCTTCCCACCCCGAAAACATTGGTTGTCATTCTCTTTGCTTGGTGTGTTAATGATCAGGATATTCTCATTTTCTTCCATATATATTTTTTAAGTTTACACATTCTTTACAGTATGCATAATCTATTTGATAAAAATTAAATAATGTTTAATTTCAAAATATTCATTGATACTTTTAAAAGTGAACATTAATAGTGAGTAACACTTGTATTTATCTTGTGATTTTGATTGTTCAAATTTACTTAAATTTTAGTCTAGCAGGCTCTCAGACCTGGAAAACTGGGCATGATTTTTTGTCAGTTAAATTCATGTGCACCTGCCTTAGGGGCTAGAGAAGTTCATATTTGAAAAGCATTTCACAGTCTTTAATTTATCACTTATTCATTTCCCTTTTCCCTTTGATAAAGTAAAGGATTTGGAGAGAGGAATAAATATTTAAAGGCTGAGAACAGAGTCTGAAAAGTTGATTTTTAAAGGCAACATTTAGCAGGAGTAATATTTTCCTTGAAAACCAGGACCAGAATTCAAATTAACATCTTTTTTCCCAAGGCACATTGCCGGGACCTGAGATGTATTTGCTGTAGAGCCTCAGGCTATTCTGGCAGAACTACTGAGAAACAAAGGCACTAAAAGATGCAGTAATTCTTTACTGATATTCGATGCGACTTAAATTTTCTCACCTTTAGGGTTGCTTAGTTTAGATGGCCAAAAATGTTGGCTAGATCATATCCTTAGGATTGCAAACATCTACTCATAGAACTAGGATGTTTCCCTCTATTTCTGAGAAGGAAACTGAGGCATTACCTCAATAGGAAACAATATTGTGGCTTCTAACTTTCCACCAGGTCCTTCTCCCATTATTTCAAATTCAAGTCTGTAGACGGCACCATCCCCTTTCGAAGCCAACTCCCTCTACAGATGGCCCCATTTTTGTTAAAAACTCTATTGTTCTCCTAGTCACCCAAGTTGAAAAGCTGAAAAGCTGTTTTTGTCTCCTTGTTCTTCTTACTGACCTCAAAAAGGCTTCCCCATTCACTTGTTCCTTTTAAATCTCTTTGCTCTACTTTTCAGTCCCTATTACTGCTGACTTGAATTACAGCTTCCTGCCTGGCACTGCGGTAAGTCGAATGCACCTGCTCAGAGCCACCAGATGAGCCTTTCAAGGTGGAGCAGGAAGAGCACAAGCTATCAAGTTAGAAAGGTCTAGACTTAAAGTTCAAGTTCCACCTGAGCTCAGCATCCTTGGACAACATACTAAGCATATCTGAACTCAGGTCCATCATCTATAAAGGGAAAAACAATGCTTATCTTGCATGACTTTGGTAAGAATCAGAGAGAGTGTGAGGCAAGCATATCTTTATACAATTACCACAAATAGAATGATGTTTAACAAAGAATGGATACATAGTAAGTGTAAATATTTCTCTTATTGCACAGTCCCATTCTAATACATTTCATGACTTCCCATTCTCTTCTTCTAACATGGCTCTCCTGCTCCCATCTAATCTTATCAAAATGCTATTTGTGTTCAAATTCACATTCAAGATCCAGCTTAAGCACTACCTCACTCAAAACTCCCTTCTCAATATCACCAAACTTCCCAAAGACAGCGCTGTTACAGATTCTAACAACCATGCAGCAGGTGTGTCCAGTATTTGTCATGACGGAATAATAATATAATAACTATTAATCTAGCTCTATGTTGAATGATGGAAACATCAAATTCTCTTGGTATAGGTTTTCTGTTTCTGAGTAGATCTATTGAGTGACCTTTTAAAAGAAAGGTACTGAAGTAGATGGTAGCCCACTCTGCACCATCTCTGTGGCAGCCACAGCAACTGTGCATTTGGTTTCACAGAGATCACTCTTTTCTCCATTCCTTAATACTGAGGGTTTGAAAGTTGCTGGGAAGAAGTGGGAACATTTGCAAAAGAGTCAAGGAAACGAGAAAAACAATCAAGACCGCAATCTAGAATACCTCTGAGAGATGGAGGCTACCCTAGTGCAGTCAAATGAGAGGAAACACTCGCAGCTGAGAGGCCACAGTCCAGACAAGGCCTGGGAGAACTGAACGAGGGCTGGTGACTGCTGACAGGGGCTATAAATTCAGCCACGCTGGCAATACAGGCAGGTTCTCAGGTACAAGTTGTTGCATAAATTAAAGAGTTAAGTAACTGAAAAGCTGAAAGTGGGAAGGCAGGCCAAGCTGAGAATGAACCTGAGCCTTAGTTCCAGAGGTGAGTGACCAGACAGGATGGGGAGAGACTACTGGCAAAAATAGCCCTAACACATGGGGTGATAGATGCGTGAGCGGATAGAGATGATCATTTGCCAGCTTCATTTTCAGCAGAAATACAAAGACCTCAAAGACAGCAGCAGCACCAGGATCGCTCTACTACTTTCTGCAGTGCCTCAAACGGGGTAGCAGCTGTGGAATGCTCCAGTCTGAACAGGGCACGTGTGAGTGGTGCATCCTACCATGGAGCCTGTGGCTCCATCAATTGGATTGATCGACCTNCTATATATATAGACACACTCACAGCAATGCAATATATGCTAAGGGACAAAAGAGCACAAGTGCAAGCAGTCAGAAGCAAGACAAATGATTTTCAATTTTTATAGTCAGGAACAGCTTCATAGAGCAGATGAGATCTGAGCTGTCACCAAAGAATGGCCATGCTCTTGACAGGCAAAAGGAGACCAAATGTCAGTAGAGACAAAAAAATTACAAAATATAAAAGCTACTCAGGAGACTAAACCATTTTGGCCATAAGAGAATTCATAAAGGAGAACAGCAACAAAACAAAGTAGGGAAGTTAGGTTAGACTCAAACTATAAAAGGCCTTCAGTCATAGGCTAATGAGTTCTATATATACTTTTTTTTTTTTTTTACCCATTTTTCTTTCCTTTTTAAGAGATACTTTTGATTTCCCAAAATCTTATGATTATGGTATAACTGAGTTGCAAAGCATTGAAATATAATTTGCTGACAAGTGAAGGCTCCTACTCATTCTCCATCAGCCCATGACTAAGTTTCCCAGGGGCTGCAAAACACCACCTGGTAAGAAGCAATAAAGAGATGCAGCAGAGTTAACCTTAGTATTTACCAGTAAAATACAACCTACTGTGTGAAGCATCTTTATTGGAGAAGAATTGTTTTTATAAGAAGCTATTGTGATCAACTAAATTTTAATAATTTGTTCTGATAAATTTAAGACTCCTAAAAGCAAAAAGATCAACTGGAAAACTTTTGAGTTAACAATGAAAGAGCATTGGTGAGATTGGTCATTGCAAGAAGAAGATGCATATTAGAGACACTAACCTAAGCCTGGCATGCTGCAGACCATGGGGTGGCAAAGAGTCTAACATGACCGAACTGAACTGAGAGACACTACAGAGGAAAAATCAGAAGAATTTGTTGGGGATACAGGAGTCAAAGATAATGGAATTTTTGAAGAATTTAGAAGATGAGTCAATTGAGAGGACAATGCATTAGGTTTAAATAACTTGAAATTATATTAAAGCCACAACGATTAGAAATGCTCTGCAATGCAGCAACATACAACAATTCAGGGGTGTTACAGATGGGCATTTAGATCTCAGCTGAACAAAGGTAATGATTAAAGCTATAAAAACATGCCACTTTTGAAGAAAATAATTGAAGAGGATAAGAGAAAATAAGATACAGGCCCAAACTTGGAGATACTTTCATACTGGGAGGTAGGCAGGAGAGAACTAGTGACAGAGACAGAAATCAGCTTCACAGTGAATGGAAAACTAGGGTAATGTGTTGGTAAGAAATAGAGCTGAGGGTAAGTAGGTTTCATAAAAAACAAAAGTCAGGTTTGCATGCATATTAAGAAAAAACTGTGTAGTGAGTATTAAAGCAAAAGATAAAGGTAACATTCAATTTGCTATTTGCAAATTACTTCATATATACTTAAAAAATCCAACTTAACATATGCAAAAACAAAATAGAAATTTAATCTACTAAAAGAGTAGCTTAAATAAATGATTTTTGTTAAGTCAATAGAGCTAACAACATAAGAATTTATGCTTTTCTAAAACATTGATTTCTCAGCAAACTAATCTTAAAATCCATGATGTCCCTGAAAGTCTTCTAAGCACTATAAAAATAAGACACATTATTTTGAATTGATATCTAAAATTATATTATTTTAAAATCATCAGCTTCCCACCAAGAATCATTAGTTATCTGTGATGATAATTCCTCTTGGGTTTTATAAAAATAAAATAAATTCTAACTATAAAAGTGCTGCCATGATATTACTTCTTCCCACTCAAAACCCATTTTTCAGCCTGAAATTCATTATAAGAAACTTTAGAGCATTATGTTTATATTTTTCATAAATTACTTACCAGTGTGGTAAAGATATAATGGTAGTATTCTGTCATCATTCCCATAGCTAATGCCTAAGAAGTAAAAAATAAATATTAAAATATTAACATTGAAGGTACATATTACATGAAATGCATTATGTCAATAAGACAAATGAGAAGAAAATAGTTAATATGTAATGAAGAATCAGTGCATAATATTCAGGTTACGTTAAAATTGGGTTACAAATTAAATCTTTTTTCCATAAAGAAGATTAGTGGTTAGGAAGGAACTTCTGAACCAGTTCTCTTGATAGAAAAGCTATTAGTTGAATATTTTCAATCGTAAGGCTTATAGCTTTACATATTAAAAGAGGCATTAAATTGGAAACAAAACCTGAAATTAGCACGTCCTAGTTCATTATATTTGTAATGTCCCTACTACAAATATCATAATAAGGAACACATTTTATTTTGTTGAAAAGTGTTACTCAGGAAAAGAGTGTTCCAAAGTACAATAACAGAATTTTTTTTTTAGCATTTTAGACATTTTCTTAGTATTAATGAAGCAAATGTAAATCACCACTGTACAGATAAAGTGTTTTTTTTGCTTTTTAGTAATAGACCAATTGAAATTTACTATGTTTTATTTCACATCTCTACAGCTCTTGTCAATTTTAGACCATCAGTCCTAAAACAAGGGCTTTTGAAGTAGAACTTCTGGTCATAAGCGTCAATTTCCTCTCTGAATATAGAGAATGCATTTGAAATAGCTGTTTATCAATGAACAATATTTGGTGATGATAGTTGAAAAATGATGCATTTTTGAGCTGAATGAAGAGCTCTTAGTAAACAAGTATTCTCAGGTGCATCTAATACTCTTCTACAACTAACTACTCAAATTGGTTTGCTAAGTGGCTGCCCTAGCTACATCCTATGAATATTCCATATTCATAGGTAGGTATTAAAATTTGTGTTTCTACAAATTACTATCTATAAGTCAAGAAAAGATAGATGCTGTTTGAAAAATTTGGGGGACATATAAAATGTACTTTTTAAAAAGGGAGAAACATTTGTTAGTGAAAGTTGGCATCAAAGAATTGAGCAGAGGAAAGGAATTTAGAAAGGGTGATATTGTGATTTATAATAAGAAAATATGTATTTAGTCTTCATCCCCACTTCTGGCACAGAGCTCTAGAAACTCTTGGAATTTCCCAAATGACAAAAGCAATGGTAACAACTTTTGTTATTATAGTTGGTCTCTTTTCTTCATTTCCTGAAATTACTTCAGAGCCATAAAAGTGAAATGAATGCCTTGTTATTTTTGACAAGCACCTTTAAACCACAACTGAGTTTACCTGAAAAGAGGTGATTTGGGGAAATCCCCTAAAGACTGCAGGGGCGGGAGGGAGTTGCTTATTGTCAGAAAAGCAACCTTGTTGAAGGAAAATTGGAACTTTCGGTTCTACCCGCCTCTGCCCCCTGAACTCTTGGAAGGGAAGAGGGGCTGGAGATAGAGTTCAGTCACCTCAAGCCAATGATTCAAGCAGTCATGCCTATGTACTGAAGCCTCCATAAAAACCTGAAGGAGAGGATCTGGATAGCCTCCAGAATGATGAACATGTGACCCTGCAAGGAGAGTAGATTATTCAGATGGGGCATGGAACCTCCTTTCCCTCTCCCCATATTTTGACCTATGCATCTTTTCTATCTGCTTGTTACTGAGTAATATCCCTTCACAATAAACTGGGAATCTGGTAAGAAAAATGTTTCTGTGAGCTGCTCTAGCAAGTTAAACAAAGCTAAGGAGGGGATTTTAGAAATGTCCAATCTATAGCCAATGGGTTAGAAGCATAGATGATAGCCTGGATTTGTTGTTGGCATCTGAGGTAGTGGGGCAGGAGGGAGAAAGATGGTCTTATGTTAATAGAACTAAGTTCTTAACCTGTGGAGGCTGATGCTATCTCTGGTTAGATACTGTCCAATTTGAGTTGGATTGTAGGACAATGAGCTGGTGTCAGAACATTGCTTGTGGTGTGGGGAACACCCTCCCTCACCCTCCACAAGTACAGTTGAATTGGATGTACAGCCTTTAGGAAACAAATAATGTTTCCTGAATTGCTAAAAAGTATATGAGCAAAAAAAAAAATTATATGAGCCAATAACACTGATAAAGTTTGTATTTAAACAAAATGAGAGAAAATGTTTGTAAATAAAAATTTATAAGATTTTTTTTGAAGAAGGTATTCCTTGTTCCTGATGGATATTCAGCAAAGGTTGCTCAACTTCAGAACCACTCAGTGGCAGCTCAGCATCATCCATGTCAATATTTTTCACTTTATGAACTCAATAGGCATAGAAATATATAAAGAGATATATGAAAGAAATAGCAATTCAGATGTATAACTATAAATAACAGTTACATAATGCCACATATTTTAATGCTGCATATTTTAATCAATTTAAGCTTCATTAAAAAACCTATGAAGTAGTTCCTATTATCATACTTATTTTACAGGTAAAGAAACTAAGACATAATAAGAATGAATAAATTAGCCAACAAATTGAGAGAGCATGTAAAGATGAACTCCAAGTCTCTTACTCCTGNTATTCTAAGCACACTGCATATTTTAATCAATTTAAGCTTCATTAAAAAACCTATGAAGTAGTTCCTATTATCATACTTATTTTACAGGTAAAGAAACTAAGACATAATAAGAATGAATAAATTAGCCAACAAATTGAGAGAGCATGTAAAGATGAACTCCAAGTCTCTTACTCCTGGAGCTGGTATATATGGCATAATCTATGCCTTTTATAAAGTGGTGTATTTTATATTCCCAAAGATATAGATCATTTTACAATCTATACATTCTAAAATTTTGGCTGTTTCCTCCTTGATAATTTGAAAACCTGGGAATCTCAGGCCGAAGCTGGAAATTGTGTTTTGAAGGAGAGTGGGATGTAGTTAAGGAGAGAGTGCTCTGCACCAGCTGCAGATTTCTTCTTCGTCTTCTTGAGAAGAAAACTAAGAAATAACTGAGGACTGTGTGTGCCTTTCACTGGTCTCCCTTAAGTCTCTGATACTGAAAACAAGAGTCAGTGAGGGACTGTGAACTAAGATCTAAGTAGAGAAGTTTAGCTATAACATGAACAAGAGTGAACAACTGGGATACTCTCTTGGAAGGTGAGCTAGTAATTTCCAATGGGAATTTAAAAAGAACTTGCATTCAATCTTCTTTTAATTAACGCCTTTAGGTCTTGCTAGTACTACATTTGAATGAACTATATGCACACTTCAGATCTCATTAAAAAGAATAAAATTATCATCGTCTTATGGATAAATCAGAGTGACCACAACAGAAAATTGTTTGTGCCATGTCACCCTCCTGGAAAGAAACACCACAGATTAACTTTTCCAAAATAAAAACATTGTTAGAATTTCCCAACATTTAACTGATGTAGTGTAAACAATATCATATGGCAAATTAACATGCACAGTTATTCAGGTATACAGTTTGCAGCCAGTTTATCCTTCACGTTATATCTGGACATTAGTGTCATCATTGTTTAGTTGTTCAACCATGTCTGACTCTTTGTGATCCTATGGACTGTGGCCCTCCAGGCTTCCTCTGTCTGTGGGATTTCCCAGGCAAGTATACTAGAATGGGTTGCCATTTCCTTTTCCAGGAGTCTTCCTGACCCAGGGATAGAACCCATGTCTCCTGCTTGGCAGACAGATTCTTTACACTAAGTCACTTGGGAAGCCCATAAGTTACATTGCTTAAGGTTAACAATTGGAGTGGTAGATTTTATACATCTTTCTTGAAATTTTATTTTATTTTACCTCTTGCTACTGCAGCAGTTTCTTGGCTCCTGCTTTTACATTTTCCAGGCTAAAAAATTTGATTTCAAATTCTCTGATATAGACTTTAAAGTTCTTGGTTGTTATTTCTTTCTGTGATAGATTGTCCTCCTGAGATTTTACTGCACATCATCTTGGCCCTACCATAGGGGATTCTCTTTGGCAAATGTGAGAAGACTGGAATCTTTTGCTATTAACGCATGTATAACAATGAGTGCCCTGAATCTGCCTCAGAGGAAATCTAGCCAGCCCAGGCTTCACTCACTGTTAAAGCTTTGAGGCAGGAAAATTCCAAATTTAGTAAGAGCCATGTTAGTTTAAATTAAACAAACAAAAATCTCTTTTTCTGGATATTCCTAATATTTGTTCTTGGAGTAAACCAGACAAGCTGAAAGTTCCATTTATGCCTATTATTCAACTCTTAAGAGTTCCATTTCTTTGGAGTTTCATCATTAGCCAGTGTTGAGGAATCTCGAAAATACACTGCTACATTTGCAAAAAAAATAAGCTATTTACTTTCTTTTTGAATTGGTTTCTAGACTAACTGAGATCTATATGTGAGACAAATGCTTTCTGGGATAAGGTAAGTTTTTAAAAATAACCTCACCATATGTGATCTGCCAGTGTTATAGAATCGAAAAGCATGCTTTCTATGTGAAAGTGTTATTCTGACTTCAACTGAACTTTCATATTCTCATTTTACTTTTGTTCTGATTTTTCACCTACTAATCTTGTTTAAATTAAATAATTTTACTGTTTAATATATTTTGAATACAACTTTAATTTGTTTTCAGTTTCCAAATAGCAGGTTACACATCAGAAAGCAAATATAAAATAATGGATAAATCAATAAAAGAAAGAATGGAAATTCTGTTATGAAAAGTGATAGATATTCTCATCTTTCAAACAGCAAAATAAGTCAGAGTTAATTACTCTAGAGAAAAGACAATTGATCATCATACATACTTGTTGGAAGTCTAGAGAAAGCATACTATCTGTCACTGACAAATAGTATTGTGGTACCCACTCCAGGCATAAAAGAAAGGTATTCTTTCCAAGTCTGTGTGTTACGAACATGATCAAGAATTTTTGTCATTAAATGAAAAATAAATTCCAACTCTAAATTCCAGTGCTTACTTTATTATATCATTTTATTCCAAAAATCCCAACCAAACAACCACAACCATGCTTACATTCTTTATTACTCAAATATAACACTAGAGCAATTTTCCAAATACAATTAAATATTTTATTGTAGTAAAATCAACATCCATATTGGAACATTGGACAAACATCTGCTTAATAAACTAACCATGTTATAACAGGCATTTACTATTGGTAGCTATATTTTACGAGATATAATTTCTCATCTGAATCTGTATAACCCTCTAGTAGAGATATTTTGTCATAAATTTTATCAAGACTTATTTCCAGTGCCAGCATGTATAAAAAACAAAGTCCAAAGACCTGTGTTCAAATTCAGATTCTACTACATAGTACAGCTTTGTACTAGCTATTTAACCCCCTACATCAATCCCCTTATATATGAAGTAATAATTGTTTTTCAGTGGACTGTAAGGTTTGAATAGTGTTGAAGTCATAGTAAGAGGTTTTTACTGCTATGAATTGTTTCCTTTAGTTGATTTAGTATTAACTTTTTAGGTTCTGGAAAAGGAAATGGCAACCCTCTCCAGTATTCTTGCTTGGAGAATCCCATGGATGGACAAGCATGGTGGGCTACAGTCCACGGGTCGCAAAGAGTCGGACACTACTGAGCGACTTCACTTTCACTTTCACTTTTAGGTAGGCAATGCTTTATTCTGGAAGGAATAGTTCTTAACATCACTAAGGAGAAATATAAATCCCTCTGCTATACACTTGCTGATAGAATTAGTAAAGTTACTTAACCTTTATGAGACTCAGGTTCTTCATCTATAAAGTGGAACTTGTCTCCATCTTTACAGATCATTTGTTGTTGTTTTTTTACATAATTATTTGATTATTTTTAACATAATTATTACATAATCAGTTTTTACATAATCCTTTGATTATGGTGATGATTAAATAAGATCATATACATAAGGCATGCCAGCATAGCATATATGTCAGGTGAAGAACAATTTTTTTCTCTTATTTTTGCTTTGAAGTTTATTCCCTCATTTCAGCACAAAATAGAAATATATTTTGCTTTAATCAATATTCACAATAACAAACAGTATTTAGCTATTTGAAAGTAACCTCAGAATTTCAATCTGCTTNTGTCAGGTGAAGAACAATTTTTTTCTCTTATTTTTGCTTTGAAGTTTATTCCCTCATTTCAGCACAAAATAGAAATATATTTTGCTTTAATCAATATTCACAATAACAAACAGTATTTAGCTATTTGAAAGTAACCTCAGAATTTCAATCTGCTTTGAAGATCATCACTATCTATATTACTTTCCTTTTAAGACAATTACTTAAAAGCATTTGTCAGATTTTTTTATCATAAAATTTATATCAAAGTGACTTCTCTGACTTTTTTTTAAACTGGCCATGTAACAATAACAACTTCACTTAAAAATCAAAAACCAGGGGACTTCTCTGGCAACCCAGTGGTTAAGACTCTGTGCTTCCACCTCAGGTGGCACAGTTCAACCCCCGTTTAAGGAATTTTCAAATGCCATGCAATGTGGACAAAAACAGACAAAAAACATGCTTCAAACTCAAATGTAATAAAGAAATTAAGAACTTAAATAATTTAGCAATTACCTGTTTCAAAATGCCTGCTGCCATTTCATGGCTACAGTCAAAGATGACATGGAATTCCTTGCCTCTTTTCATCTCTTTCAGTAAGGGTTTTGCATCCTTTGTATCAGCAGGTAGTTGACGGATCTTAAGTCGAAGATTGTATCTTGATGGAGCTTTGATGAGCTCTTGCAAGCGAATGAGACCTTTAACAAAAAAAAAAAAAAAAAAAAANTGCCTCTTTTCATCTCTTTCAGTAAGGGTTTTGCATCCTTTGTATCAGCAGGTAGTTGACGGATCTTAAGTCGAAGATTGTATCTTGATGGAGCTTTGATGAGCTCTTGCAAGCGAATGAGACCTTTAAAAAAAAAAAAAAAAAAAAAAGATCGTTAGAGAAAAATCACAGTGGATCATAGAAATCACAAAACACACTACAGTGCCTGATTTTTTTTGACCATGTACATTTCATGATGTGGCCACTGAAAGTCCTGCTTCAGAATTCCTAATTGCCAGTTGTTTTTGTTAATGTGTCATATGCTCAGTCATGTCTGACTCTTTGTGACCCTATGGACTCTGACAGACTCCTTTGTCCAGGAGATTTCCCAGGCAACAATACTGGAGTGGGTTGCCACTTCCTCCAAAGGAATTTCCTGATCCAAGGATCAAACCGGCTTGTCCTGAGGCTCCCGCATTGCAGATTCTTTACCCTCTGAGCCATCAAGGAAGCCCCATTTTTGTTTATATTACTTCCCAAAATCTTAGGGTATAGCTTAAAGAATGACAGACATACATGGCTATTAGTTAAATGTAAACAATTTAAGTACATAAAAGACTATAGAATAAAATAATCTCCCTTTGTACCCTAATTCTACTCCCAGTGAGTTGTCATGGTTGATGGATTGAAATATTATCTTCCATATATTTCTTATGTATTTGCATATATAAACATAGAGGGCTTTATTTTACATTAATAGTTGTTTTGTGAGAATGTCTTACAGGTTATTATGTCAGTGACTACTGTTCTAGTTTCTCTAATTAATTAAACACTTTTTTAGTAGATATACTTAATGCAGTTATTCTTTGTTATTAAAAATTTTGATGGCTTCTTTCTTATTTATTTTTTTACAAGTAGTGGTCTAGTAATTTGGTGTATATGTATAACTTTGTTTAGAAACAGGAATAAAAAGTATCTTATAATGACTTCCCTGGTGGCTCAGACAGTAAAGCATCTGCATATAAAGTAGGAGGCCCAGGTTCCATCCCTGGGTCAGGAAGATCCTCTGGAGAAGGAAATGGTAACCCACTCCAGTACTCTTGCCTGGAAAATCCCATGGATGGAGGAGCGTGGTAGGCTACAGTTCATGAGGTCACAAAGAGTCGACATGCCTGAGAGACTAAACTTTATATTATGACAAAAATATACTGTATATTAAAATAATATAAGAGATCTAAAGAATAAAATCTAAATCTGGGAATTTTTTCATTCAGTTTTTAATTAAATAATAATACATCATCTTAGACATACAATGCTATATACATGTTAACATGTTTCAACATAGTTAATAAAATTAATATGACTAATTTTAAGTATTTTCATCCTTAGGACATAAAAGATAAAAAATATATAAATTCATAAATATACCCAATAACTTTTGTTTTTAAAGTATTGTCCCATAAAATTTACTTTAAGTTAGTTTAGAATTTTGATATTTAAAATTCTGCAAATACTATTTGCATAAATTACACAATATAATTATATTATTTTGTTTTACAAGTTTAAGTATTTACTAGCAATAGTAAAATAAATACTACATAATTAATTGACATCGAATGTACCCATTGAACATAATATAATTCAGTGTAGGGAATCATGTATGTAACGAGTACAGGTGTTAAAACTGAATTGTACAAAGGTGAAAACAAATCTTTGAGTTTATAACACATGCTTAATTGTATTAGTGTTTAACATTGGACTTATAAAATTCTCTAAAATGTGTATAAAATGCTATGCATTTCTTTGCACGAGAGGTTACTTCACAACTAAGTTATAATAAAAATTTAAAGGACAGTAATAGTGTTTTGGGTTTCTCAGGTAGGATAATGGTAAAGAATCCACTTGCCAATGCAAGAGATACAACAGACATGAGTTTGATCCCTAGGTCAGGAAGATTCTCTGGAATAGAAAATGGCAACCCACACCAGTATTCTTGCCCAGAAAATTCGATTGGCAGAGGGGCCTGGTGGGCTACATTCCATGGGGCCGAGAAGAATCAGACACAGTTGAGTGACTGAGCACACACACACACAGTCATATTGTTTCACAACTTTTTATAGAATAGACTTGCTCTAAGGCAGTGACTTCCAAACTTTGGAATGGATGACAATAATCTGTGAAGCTGGGTACAATCTTAATAACCAAGTCAGAATCTTCAGGGGATACAACTCATGCATGAGGATTTTTAACAATCACTCCAGATGATTTTCTTGGTCATCAAAGAGTGTGGTCAATTTCCAAAGATAGATCCAATTTTTGGTGTCTAATGAAAGCTAACCTTTGAACCACTTTGGCAGAGCAATTTAATAGAATAATAAGTATTTTATATTAACTAATAGCACAAGACAATAAAATAATTTTAAAATGATTTCCAACTAGGAAGAATGAGCTAGAAATCTGTAAATACAACTGAGTGTAGGAATAAGAGAGAGAAAGAAAAAAAAATTATTACTCATGCATCAAATAATTGTTTATTTGATTACCTCTAAAATATTCTTAGTTCTAAATTTCTATTATTCTCATTATTTACATAAACACAGACAGATCTAATACCAACCTTAGGTAAAAAAAGAAAAGAAAGCTACCCTTTGCTAATTTATCACACAAGATTTTGAGTGAGTCAAATGTAAATTTGGGATATTTAGTCTATCAGAGTAGCAATACCCTGAGAGTTGAGTGTGAATCTTAGTTCAAAAAATCTATGATATGTGAATCTTTATGCAAGATATTATATCTGAGATTTGTTTTGCTTTCCTAGAGGGTAAAACCATATAAACTATATCAATATATAAATTAATACATAAAACACCAAAGGGGAACTGGCTTATATTAGACTTTCAATAAGTAGTGGGTTTTTATTATTGTTATCTGGGCTAAGAAGGAAAGAATATAGTTATTTTCAAAATGTGTTGGTTACTAATCTATTCTTAGAAGTTATTTTGACACTGATATAGACTGAAAACCTAACAACACCAAAATATCAATCAAAATGTTGAGATAAACTCATTATCAAAAAAAAAGTAGCTATACGGTTAGAGATTTGCTCAACAGTTCTGAATTTAAAAAGCTCAACTGACTTGGAAGTAGAAATTTTCAAAAGTATTAAATCCACAAATAGCATTTGTAGGGCTCACCTTAAGTATAAATAGTGCCAACTATTTTCACGTGTCTTAAGAACTCATGTGGATAGTCCGTTGAGCCACTAGGTACAATAAATGTTTACTTCTCTTCACATATACACATCCCTGCTGGCATGAATGTAACAGATTTCAGTTTGCCAGCTTCCCTGAGGAATAATATTCAAGAGATAATTAAAAAAAAAATAGCTGTTGCTAGTAGGACTTGCCATCTTCTTCTTGAATTCAAGGGAATCACCGTCTTCATTTATATATACGACATGTATTTACTGCATGTCTACTATGTATGAGACATTGTTTCATGGATAAATATAATAATTAGATTAATAGTATTTATTCAGTCTTTAACCACATGAGATACAGTTGAGATACCGAGATTTAACCACATGAGATACAGTTCTATATAATGCTTTTCACAATCAGTTTTTGGAATAAAAATGGTTCAACATTTTAATCAAAGAGAAGAAATCCAGAGAGTTGTCTGAATACTTAAAGTAGAATTGTGATTTTTAAATTCCAGCTTTCCATCATCTCCTGCACAGGTGCGTAGAGATCTCTCTTGACTTCTAAGATTTCATTACTCTGCCCAGTGCTATTGTTTCTCTTTTATCCATATTTCCATTCTAGATCCTCTGCCTTCCTTACTATTTGACATTTAGATACAAACCCCTCTGTGAATTCTATTATTCAGAACACCTTGAAAGAATAAGAGAATTGACAAAATAGGAGATGTATTCAAGACATCTGGAGTGGATTTTTACTCAGGAACTTAATATGAATTATTTGATGGCATCCCTGTAAGTTAATATATGTAGATGAGGTTTTTATTGAAAGGAAAAAGGGCTTCAACAATAGGAATGTCTTTTAATTACAATACTGGCCATGTATTTTCTGCTGTGGATCTCTATTGATCTTCCTACCTCCAACAACACTCCTAGGCAACATATCACAGTCTAAAACTGCCAATTTCAGAAAGGATTACCCTAATCAATCTATCATACACAAGTCAATACTATTATGTTGTAAAACAAAAGAGTTCTCTATTTAGGAAAAAAGTAAGCTCTTCAAAATAATTGGGATAGTNTCTTACTTCACAGCATCATTCATTCATCCTTCATCATGGATATTTGACTGCATGCTGTCCTGACAATGTTACTGACCCACCCCTAGAGAGACCGGCTCACCTCATTGTTCATTTCTGATGGCCACATTGCAGGTCCCTTTGTCTCAAGATGATCCTGCTTAGATGTGCACCATCCGTCTGTCTCTCTACCTGTTCTCTCAGCTTGTGATATCTCAACTTCAGCTCTCCAGACAGTGGCTGATTAGGTAGCCTGCTGTTTTTTCTAATTCCTACTTGTGTCCAGGTCAGTGAAGTTATAAAGCAGCAAATGGTCCTTCACAGCTCTTCTCTTGGCTCTGTCCCAGGATGCTGCTGTTACTGATTTTATCCTGCCACTTTAAAGTTTTTATCCTGCCACATGATTTAAAGTTAACGTGATGAAACAGCTCAAGAAACTTTATAAGGTGGGCCCACGACTAACAATAATTACTTGAACTACTGTGTGCTGCTGGGAATGCCAAATAGAATGTGACTCTGGAGAAGTTCAGGTTTTATCTTTTTGCCCCAGAAAAGAATACCATTAACGACCAATGTCTCTAGCAACTGTGTTCACTGAACATATATTTTATCTTAAAAAAGACTGAAACATGAGGATATATCAGAAACATGACAGCACTTATTTTGTGCTTTGAATTGGCAGAAGTGAAACACCAAACCATATACAGTAGATATTTGCCATCTCAGAGATTATATGATAGTGTCTATCATCTCTATAGGATGATAGACTTGCAAATTATTTTTCTACAATGAATTTTATATAATAACATGACTCTAAAGTATAATGGAAGTGGTGGGGATAGAATGTCTGAGGAAGGGTAACCATTTGTCAGGTGCAAAACGATGAATTACTTGTAGGAAGAGGAAACTGCAGGTAGAAAACTTATGAGAGTATGGAAAGTGTTATGAGAGTACAGGCAGTTCAAAAATCATGAGTTATTTGGTGGCTGCTACTAGAAAATTGAATATGACTTTTAACACGGTGGGAGGTAAAGCTGGACCAGTAATAGACAAAAACCAGTTATGAAGGGCACCTTTTAAGAATGTACTTTCTAAGTAAAGAAACATCACAGTTTCGGGTAGTAAAACAACAACAATTCAGGCTGGCTTAAGCAGAAATAGAGATTCTTAAGAAAAATCTAGGTAGTTTCATGAAATCCCCAGGTGAGAAATCAGTCATTCCTCAGAATTAGAAACAAGTAGGAGCAGGGTTATTAAGATATCATCTCTCACTTCTGTTCTTTTTGGTGTGGGTCTGCTTCATTCTGATCTTTCCAATGAGACCAGCTTTCTGTTCTTCACAGTTCACACAGGAGACATGGACACGCTTCAGATTTACTCCTGAGTTTACTTGTTATATATACAGCAGCTGGCAGAGACCAGCTAATCTCTCTTGGTTCCAATTCAAAATTCCTGGAGAGAGGATCTAATTGGCCCAGCTGTGTTAGCCATTGGTCTAATCAACTGTAGCCAGGGGCACTGACTTACCATAAAGATTGAATATTAGCCTTGACTCCATCTCTGAGGATGAGGAAGCTGGGGGAATCACTATGGAATCACTGAGTAAAGTAAGGCAAATTACATAAATAAAATTTGATGTTAAAACATCACTTTGATTGTCTACACAAGGATGGAATTGTGTGTGATATACTAGGGGATATTGAAATAGTGAAAGATATTAGTGGAAAGGAAGTTATTTTGTGTTGTGGCCTCTATTAGCATAAATGAGAGAATAGCAGGAGACATTTTCTCTACACTCTTCCCTTTTCCTTGATTTTGGTAACATCCTACCATGTATCTGTAAGCATTCTCTATTATCTTATAAAGAAGAATTGTCACTGAATTTAACCACATCCTTAACTGAGGCAATATATGTTGAAGTTTTGAAATTGACTTTGGCTCAAAAGACCTTTAGGTTGCTCTGAAACAAATGCCACGTTGCTAGCATAATGCATTCACATTAATCAAGATCATGAGAGTGAAATATAATCCAATCTATTAATTTATAATGACAAATGTATTTGTCACAGACATGGCGAAACTTGAATTGCATAACGCAAGCATTCTCAAATTACATGAAAAACCATACAGCAATCTTAAGTTTACTTAATATCACTTTGGGGTCAGAACAAAGGTAATTGGCCCAATGAATGTAATAATCATAGATAGCACAATTGCAGGCTTGTGTTTTATCTGTAAGAACTCTAAAGAGGTACTGTTTTCAGTCCCAATTTGCAGATGAGATGAAGACACTGATATCTGGGTTATTATGTTCAAATCCCATGTCTGGTAAGTCACAAAACCAAATTCCAACCCTGGAATCTTTCTCCAAAGTCAGTACTCAAACTTGGCATCCAGAATGCAAAATGTCTCATCTTCTTGGTAGTAAATCAACTAAAAATCTTTCCATTAACATTTTTTAGGTGTGTCATCTGCATTTTCCTGTTTTGGTCTAAAGAATGCAAATGTCTAACTTATCTTCTCTCTGATGGCTATATTCTTTCTTTAGATGTATCAGGTACCTTCAGACAGGAGGCATTCTGACTTCTAAGGTGGCTTTGCAAATTTTNAGGTGTGTCATCTGCATTTTCCTGTTTTGGTCTAAAGAATGCAAATGTCTAACTTATCTTCTCTCTGATGGCTATATTCTTTCTTTAGATGTATCAGGTACCTTCAGACAGGAGGCATTCTGACTTCTAAGGTGGCTTTGCAAATTTTTATTCTCATTCATTATGTTTTAATTCTTAAAGCGTGACTTAATTTCCAGGTGTTTCCAAAGTACTTTACTCCCAATTTCAATGTTATAATGGTACCAAATAATCCATCAAATTGTTCTACAGGTGGAATTTTATTTGCCCATAATAAGTTTGATGAGTAAAACTATTCTATTTGCCATTTATTTGTTATACAAACATAAAATTTGCCTTTGTACTTAAGCATGTTTATTTTAAAATCTCTATACCAAAATATTTTTAGAATTTAAACTTTATATTTTCTTTCAGTTATTATCTTACATGTTTATTTTTGCCTCTGATTATCTTTTGTCACTTCTATTATTTTTCAAATCCTTCCCACTTTTCCATAAATCATCTAAGAACTTTTCAGTCTTAATAAGATGAAGGAGAACTTCATCTTAATAAGATAGAAGACTCTTCTATTTCTTTCTCAAATCATAGCATATGCATGACACAGTCTCTCTCATATCTGTTAGTAAGCAGTAGTCCTAGATGGTCATTCCATGTGGAACTCCTAAATACAGAGTCTAGTTAGTACCCCCCACACACACACTTGGATATTTATACATTGCTCTCTGTCCCTGTTCTTTATCAGCACAATGCTATCTTGACATCACTACTGGTTGCTCCTTTATTTGTGTCTCTATGGCATACTGGGATTCATACTAAACATAAAAAAGAAAATAAAAAATAAACTGTACATTATCTATTTTCATGCTTTCACAACTCAGAGGAGTTTTGATCATGATATTTGATAATGTTTATAATCACTTACTATACCCAAAATTAGTGTTTTACTAATTCTTCACAAAAATTCCAAGAGGTACTTTTATCCTCTTACACATGAAAAAGAAGCACAGGGATTTGAGCCAGTTGAAAATGGCTTAACTAATAAATGACAGAGCTGGAATCTGTACTCAGTACAGCTATATTTTTCTCATGAGCAACTGTTCTTAAGAATAGTTGGTAAAATGAGCTCAGTTAGGTTGGGTTGTTCTGTTTCTTTTTGCCAAACCTGCCAAAATATATAGATAATGATTTGCCTTAAGAAGAATATTTAGCCATTTACATGAAAGATGGAGTAAGTTTCTACCAAAAATTCTTACTCTATCAGAAATTCATGTATCAGACTTCCTGTATCTGACTCTGCAGTTTATGTACTCAAATCTAAAATTCTCTTAGCATGTGAAATATGAAAATGTGTTTGGACCTTTTGGGACAATTGAAGGCAACCTATGAACTTGAGACATGACAGAAGAAATGGACATTAAGAAACCACCTTGAAGTCAGAGGCAACCTGAAAACTGTTAACTTTTTATTAGAAGTAGGAGTGAGAATCACTGATTTGTCATACAATGTTCCTTAGCCACAGTTTTCATACTAATCAAAGGTCAAAGTTAGTGACATGCCTGCATGCAAAGTCACTTCAGTCATACCCAACTTTTTGCAACCCTATGAACTGTAGCCCACCAGGTCCCCTGTCCATGGGAATTCTCCAGGCAAGAATACTGGAGTGGGTTCCCATGCCCTCCTCCAGAGGATCTTCCTGACCCAGGGACTGAACGCACATCAACTTATATCCCATGCAGTGGAAGGTGGGTTCATTACCACTAGGGTCACCTAATATTAAATAATTAGAGCTGAGGCAAGCAATGATGACATGAGTCTGGCAGAAGGAATTAGCTATGTAACCTGGATGTGGTATCCTTCCACAGGTAGGCTCTGCTTTCACTCTATAAATCTGTTACAATTTTGAGGCAACACTTAGCACACTTTTGTAGTTTCAAAAGAAAATATGTGAGTGCAGATTCTACTGAAAAGTTATCAGGAAAGACAGCAGAGAGGTTTACATCACAAGACAGGCCACACTCCGCAAATCCCCATGTCTCTCTTCTTGGTTATGTAACACGGAGTCTCTTCCTAAGCACTTTTGGCTCTTACATTCATTCACTGTGTATTTCTCTCCCTCATCCCCAGGACAGACATAAACTCTATCCTAACGCTCTCAATCATAAGAACCAGCTGACGTAGTAGAGCTTCATGAAGAACCCCTTTTCCTTCCAAACACTCACTGTATGGAACTTGGAAGAAGACTACTGTCAGGCAAGGAGTCTCCCCCATTCTGCTGTATTGTAACTAACCAAAAATCTATTTCATGCCAGCCATTTAAAAATTGGCTTTCTCAGACTTCAATTCATGATTTCTGGGAGAGCTGTGGGGGAAAAAAACCTAGATTAAGCCCTGAGCATTTGTGTAGGAGCACTGACTCCAACACCCTAGATTACTAGAGAACTAACCCTGCAGGTATCAAATAGTGAGAACTCACACAAAGGAAACCACTGGAATACGAGAGCTGGTATCACCCAACCATAGTGCCTGCTCAGGACACCTCATCTAAACAACAAACAAAATAAAAATCCAATCATCAGCAGACAGGATTACCACTTCACTCAGCCTTGTCCATCAGAGGAAAAACAAACAAAAACTCAGCACAGATCTCACCCTGAAATAAGTGGACAGAAATAAAGAGGAAGTAAGAATTCAACCTTGAGGTCTTGGAAAAGAAGACATCAAACACAAAAAGTTAAAAAAAATAATGAAAAAGCAGAGAAATACTACACAAATGAAGGAATAAACTAGAAACACATAAGTCCAAATAAATGTAGAGGAAATAGGGAAACTACCTGAAAAAGAATTCAGAATAATGATAACAAATATGATCAAAAACCTTGAAAGCAAAATGGAGACAATGCAAGAATCAATTAACAAAGGCCTAGAAGAATTAAACAGTAAAAATGCATAGAAAAACACAATTATTGAAATTAAAAATACTCTAGAAGGAATCAATAGCAGAATACCTGAAGCAGAAAAACAAATCAGTGAGCTGGAAAATAAAATGGTGGAAATAACCTTTGAAGAGCAGAATAAAGTAAAAAGAATGAAAAGAACTGAGGATAGGCTCAGAGACATCTGGGACCATATCAAACGTAACAACATTTGAATTATAAGGGTCCCAGAAGAAGAAGAGAAAAAGTAAGGTATGAGAAAATTTTTGAAGAGATTATAGTTGAAAATTTCCCCAGTGTGGAAAAGGAAACAGTCAATCAAGTACAAGATGCACAAGCAGTCCCATACAGGATAAACCCAAGGAGAAACACACCAAGACACACACTAATCAAACTAACAAAGACTAAACACAAAGAAAGAATATTAAAAGCATCAAGAGAGAAACAATGAGTAACATACAAGAGACATCCCATACGCTTAACAGCTGATCTTTCAGTAGAAACTATGCAGGTCAGACGGGGATGGCACAATATATTTAAAGTACCAAAAGGGAAAAATCTACAACCAAGATTACTGTACGCAGCAAGGATCTCATTAAAAATTGATGGAGAAATAAAAAGCTTTTCAGACAAGCAAAAGTTAAGAGAATTCAGTACCACCAAACCATCCTTACAACAAACGTTAAAGGGAATTATACAGTCAAGAAATACAACAGAAAAAAAGATCGACAAAATCGACCCCAAACAATTAAGAAAATGGCAATAAAAACACACATATCAATAATTACTTTAAACTTATTAAATGCTCCAACCAAAGGACACAGACTGGTTGAATGGATAAAAAAATAAGACTCATATATATGCTGGCTACAAGAAACCCACTTTAGACCTAAAGACACATACAGACTGAAAGTGAGAGGATGGAAAAATACATTCCACACAAATGGGAAGCAAAAGAAAGCTGGAGTAGCAATTCTCAAATCAGACAAAATAGATCTTAAAGAAGTTTACAAGAGATAAGGAAGGCCACTACATAATGATCAAGGGATCAATCCAAGAGGAAGACATAACAATTGTAAAATCTATGCATCCAACATAGGAGCACCTCAATAAATAAGAAAAAAACTAATAAACATAAATGGAGAAATTGACAGTAACACAATAATAGTAGGAGACTTTAACACCCACTCACACAAATGGACAAATCATCAAAACAGAAAATTAATAAGGAAACACAAGTTTTAAATGATACATTAGGTGACATGGATCTCATTGATATCTTAGGGACGTTCCACCCAAATGCAGAAGAATACACCTTTTTCTCAAGTCTACATGGAACATTCTTCAGGATAGACCACATCTTGGGTCACAAACCAAACCTCAGTAAAAGGAAAACATGACAACTCAAAACATATGGGATGCAGCCAAAGCAGTTCTAAGAGGGAAGTTTTAGCAATATGATCCTATCTCAAGAAACAAGAAAAACATTGGATAGACAACCTAATTTTACATATAAAGCAACTGGAAAAGAAGAGGAAGAAGAAAAAAAAACAACAAATTAGTAGAAGGTAAGAAATCATGTGCTTACTCCTTGGAAGGAAAGTTATGACCAACCCAGACAGCATATTGAAAAGCAGAGATATTACTTTGCCAAAAAATGTCCGTCTAGTCAAGGCTATGGTTTTTCCTGTGGTCATGTATGGATGTGAGAGTTGGACTGTGAAGAAAGCTGAGTGCTGAAGAATTAATGCTTTTGAAATTTGGTGTTGGAGAAGATTCTTGAGAGTCCCTTGGACTGCAAAAAGATCCAACCAGTCCATTCTAAAGGAGATCAGTCCTGGGATTTCTTTGGAAGGAATGATGCTAAAGCTGAAACTCCAATACTTTGGCCACCTCATGCAAAGAGTTGACTCACTGAAAAAGACCCTGATAATGGGAGGGATTGGGGGCAGGAGGAGATGGTGATGACAGAGGACGAGATGGCTGGATGGCATTACCAACTCGATGGACATGAGTTTGAGTGAACTCTGGGAGTTGGTGATAGACAGGGAGGCCTGGCGTGCAGTGATTCATGGGGTCGCAAAGAGTCAGACATGACTGAGCAGCTGAATTGAACTGAACTGAAGAAATCATAAAGATCCAAGCAGAAATAAAGGAATGAAACAGTAGTAAAGATTAATAAAACTAAAATCCGGTTCTTTGAGGAGATAGATAAAATTGACAGGCCTTTAACCTTGACTGACTCATTAAGAAAAAACAGAGAAGAATCAAATCAACAAAATTAGAAATGAAAAAGGAGAGATTCCAACAGACAATGCAGAAATATAAAGGATTATAAGAGACTATTATGAACAATTATAAAGCAATAAAATGGATAACCTGGAAGAAATGGACAGTTTCTTCAAAAAGTTCAATCTTTCAAGACTGAACCAGGAAGAAATAGAAGTTATGAGCAACCCAATTACAAGCACTGAAATTGAAGCTATGATCAAACATCTCCCAAAAAACAAAAGCCCAGGACCAGATGCCTTCAGAGGAGAATGCTATCAAACATTTAGAGAAGAGCTAATGCCTGTCCTTCTAAAACTCTTTCAAAAAATTGCAGAGGAAGGAACACTTCCAAATTCATTCTACAAGGCCACCATCACCCAGGCAAAGACAACATAAAAGAGAAAACCACAGGCCAACATCACTGATGAACACAGATGCAAAAATCTTCAACAAAATTTTAGCAAACAGAGTTCAGCAACACATCAAAAATCTCATATACCATGATCAAATTGGGTTTATTCCAGGGATGCAAGGATTCTGCAATATACACAAATCAATGTGATATTAATAAATTGAAAGATAAAACCCATATGATAATCTCAATAGATGTAGAAAAAGCCTTTGACAAAATTCATCACACATTTATGATTAAAACTCTTCAAAAAAAAAAAAATGGGCACAGAAGGAACCTACCTCCACATAGTAAAGGCCATATATGATATGCCTATAGCAAACATTATTTTCAATGGTGAAAACCTGAAAGCATTCCCCCTAAGATTAGGAACAAGACAAGGATGTCCAATTTGCCACAATTATTCAACATAGTTCTGAAAGTCCTAGCTACAGCAATCAGAGAAGAAAAAGAAATGAAAGGAATCCAGATCAGAAAAGAAGATGTACAGTTCTCACTGTCTGCAGATGACATTATACTGTACATAGAAAACGCTAAAGATGGTATCAGTAAATTATTAGAACTAATCAGTGAATTTAGCAAGGTTGCAGGGATAAAATCAATACACAGAAATCATTTGCATTTCTATTTACTAACAATTAAAAACCAGAAAGAGTAATTAAGGAATCAATACCATTCACCATTGCAACAAAAGGAATTAAATATCTAGGAATAAACTTACCAAAGGAGACAAAAGAACTATACACAGAAAATGATAAGACACTGGGGAAAGAAATCAAAGATGACATAAATAGACAGAGAGACATTCCATGTTGCCAGGTAGGAAAAATCAATATTGTGAAAATGACTATGCTACCAAATGCAATCTACAGATTCAATGTGATCTCTATCAAATTACCAACGGCAGTGATGATCCAGGGAGACGTTGTNTAAGACACTGGGGAAAGAAATCAAAGATGACATAAATAGACAGAGAGACATTCCATGTTGCCAGGTAGGAAAAATCAATATTGTGAAAATGACTATGCTACCAAATGCAATCTACAGATTCAATGTGATCTCTATCAAATTACCAATGGCAGTGATGATCCAGGGAGACGTTGTTGGGTGGGAGGTGGGAGGGGGATTCAGGATTGGGAGCTTGTGTACACCTGTGGTTGATTCATGTCGATGTATGGCAAAGCCAATAGAGTATTGTAAAGTAAAATTTAAAAAAATAAATAAATTTTTTAAAAAAAAGAAAGAAAAAAAATTACCAATGGCATTTTTCACCAAATTTGAACAAAAAATTTCAAAGTTTATATGGAAACACAAAAGATCCCGAATAGCCAAACCAGTCTTGATAAAGAAGAATGGAGCTGGAGGAATCAAGCTTCCTGAATTCAGATTATACTACAAAGCTACAGTCATCAAGAGAGTGTGGTACCGGCACAAAAACAGAAATACAGACCAATGGAACAAGATAGCCCAGAAATAAACCCATGCACCTATGGGTATCTTATTTTTGACAAAGGAGGCAAGAATATACAATGTGGCAAAGACAGCCTCTTCAATAAATGGTGCTGGGAAAACTGGACAGCTCCATGTAAAAGAATGATTAGAATACCTGCTAACACCATACACAAAGATGAACTCAAAATAGATTAAAGGCCTAAATGGAAGACCACAAACTATAAAACATTTTGAGGAAAAAATAGGCAAACCACTCAATGATATAAATCAAAGCAAGATCCTCTGTGACCCACTTCCTAGAGTAATGGAAATAAAAAGAAAAGTAAACAAGTGGGACCTGATTAAACTTAAAAGCTTTTGCACAGCAAAGGAAACCATAAGCAAGGTGAAAAGACAACCCTCAGAATGGGAGAAAATAATAGCAAATGAAACAACTGACAAACGATTAATTTCCAAAATATACAAGCAGCTCATACAATTCCAGTTGAGCTATTTCAATTCTGAAAGATGATGATGTAAAACTGCTGCACTCAATATGCCAGCAAATTGGGAAAAATCGGCAGTGGCCACAGGACTGGAAAAGGTCAGTTTTCATTCCAATCCCAGAGAAAGGCAATGCCAAAGAATGTTCAAACTACTGCAAAGTTGTACTCATCTCACATGCTAGTAAATTAATGCTCAAAATTCTCCAAGCCAGGCTTTAGCAATAC
>SJYV01032707.1:533440-637100 GCA_006410875.1 Neotragus pygmaeus
TAACTATAAGTAAATATTCTCTTGACACTAATTTCCCCACCGGCTATCACTTCATCCCTCTGTTTTCTTTTATAAGAAAGCTCCTAGAAAGAGCTCACTCATTGGAAAAGCCCCTGATGCTGAGAAAGATTGAAGGCGGGAAAAGTAGGAATGACAGAGGTTGAGATGGTTGGATGGCATCACCGACTCAATGGACATGCTGCTGCTGCTGCTGCAAAGTCGCTTCAGTCGTGTCTGACTCTGTGCGACCCCATAGACGGCAGCCCACCAGGCTCCCCCGTCCCTGGGATTCTCCAGGCAAGAACACTGGAGTGGGAGGCCATTTCCTTCTCCAATGCATGAAAGTGAAAAGCGAAAGTGAAGTCGCTCAGTCATGTCCAACTCTTAGCGACCCCATGGACTGCAGCCTACCATGCTCCTCCGTCCATGGGATTTTCCAGGCAAGAGTACTGGAGTGGGGTGCCATTACCTTCTCTCAATGGACATGAGTTTCAGTAAATTCCGGGAGGTGGTGATGGACAGGGAGGCTTAGCGTGCTGCAGTCCATGGGGTCTCAGAGTCATACACGACTCAGCATCTGAACTGAACTGAATTGAAGAGCTGCCTATATTCACAGTCTCTGATTCCTCACCTCTGACTTTCATGCAACTTCACTTTAATCAGGTTTTTATTCCCACTACTCCACGGAAACTATCCTTGTCCAAGTTTCCAAGGACCTCTAGGTTGCTGAGGACCACGGGCAAGTTTCAGCCTGCATTCACTTGATATATCAGCAACATCACTCCCTGCTTCCTTGATAGGATATCTTCACTGATTTCCAGGATATCCCATGGTCTTGGATTTCCTCTTGTCTTACAAACCATTTTTTGTCATCTTCTAATATCTTTTTACTGGTCTCATCCGTTTTATGGCTTTAATACTACTCTCAAATGACAATCCAGTACAGACCCTACTGGGCTCTTAGTCTTGTTTATCCAACTGCCTACATCATCACTTATCTGGCTGTTAACAAACCCCGAGAACTTGACTTATCCATAGCCATACATATTGCCCCCTTCACAGTCTTCCCAGAGTTAGTTGATGGCAATACCTTTCTTCCAGTTCCTCTGTAGTATATGTCCTTTACCTGTAATGCTCTTCTCCTGCTTACTTGGATGGCTTACTCTCATCTGCTTTGACCACCCTATTTTTAAACTGTAGTCTTTTCTTTTTATACTTTCAGATTCCTCTTACATTGTTTTTCTCCCTCTGCTGTACTTATCACCTGCTAACTTATCCTATAATTGACATATTTATGAGACTAATTACTTATTTTCTGTCTCATTCCACTAGAATACAAACTCCATGGAGGCAGGGAATTTTGTCTGATTATTTCTTGGATGTAACTCCAGTAATTATAACATGTCTAGAACTTGGTGGATGTTCAAAAACATTTGTTGAATGAATGAATGATCTTTATTCTTGAGAAGCTTGCAGTCCATTTGGGAAAATAAATTATATGTTGAAAAAAAGAATGTCTGCCAGGACCAGGCAGAATGTGCCAAGTGATAAGTGAGTAGGACCCAAAGTGCTAAGACATTGTCTTTTTTAAGGATTCAGAAGACTGGGCTCAATTTGAATAATTCATTCTGGAAGAAAATTGATCATAATCTCTGAAAGTGAAGATGAGAGTAAAACATTTTAGATGAGAGCAATTTAGGGCCTCAATGACACTGCATTTCTGAATTAAAAAGGAAGATATTTGTTGCCAAGAAGAAATACAAAGAGTTCACTCCAACTGGAGGTCTGTTTCTTCTTTGTCTACAAAAGTGCAAAACAATGTCCCACTAATGGGCCTTTTGGTTAATGCATATGCAGTGGCTGTTACTAAGAGATAGGGCTGGCTGCACAGAAGGAAAAAGAAGTCACTCTGTCAGCCCCATTACAAATCAGATTTTTTTCAATCAGTCCATGGCAAAATAAAGAGGGAAGGGAATTAAATAGTTACCTAGAAACAAAAGAAAAAAAAAAAAAACTGAAGTGGGCGAAAGGAAAAGCTTTTAGTAAATGTGAAAAAAATCATGCTGACATTGATGATGGGCCACTTAGAAGTGATTATTTCTAATGGAGCAAANATCTTCAGGACCCAGATAATCATGATGATGTGATCACTAATCTAGAGCCAGACATCTTGGAATGTGGGGTCGCAAAGAGTCGTACACGTCTGAGCGACTGAACTGAACTGAACTGAACATATAAGCACAATTCACTCCAGATTACTTATAAAATTTTTTAAATGATAGGAGAAATCATGTCTATATATCTGAAAATTATTGTTGAATCTACTTATTCAATGGCAAAGTATTAAAAAGCTGTCAAACTAAGTTGACCTTGGACAGATCCATTGGAGTTTCTTTGTCTAAACATGGATATGATAATACCTTTTTATGCATTCATTCCTTAAATACTGATTCAGGTATTTCCATTAGCCAGGTAATACCTATGTGCTTTTGATAGAATGGTGGGCTACCTTTGGTTCTAAGCTATTCCGATTTGTATTTGATCTAGTGGAAAATTAAGCCAAGAACAATCATCTGTAATGTAATGATGTTCTCATCGGGGAGGGTCACAGGAGAACCACAAGGCTATGGGAATGTATTGAGGGAAACCTATTCCTGCTTGGGAGCTGGGGTCAGGACAGCCTTTCTTTGTGACATCTAAGTCAAATGGTGCAAATGAATGTGTGGGTGCAAATACACTAGTGCATGTGTGTAAGGGTTTACTGGGGATGAGGAGCAGGAGTCAGAATGAGAGAAACAGGCGGACAGGTCAGTATTTTTCAGAAACCAAACGAAATTTAATGGCTCAATTTAAAAGACATAGGTGAAGGATTTAGACTCAAGTTTACACTCAAATATTGGAGAGGTACAGGAACTAGATCACATCAGGTCTTATAAGACTTTCAAAAAAGCTTTGACTTTATCCTTAGACCAAGAGAAACTATTAATAGGATAATGGGTCAGAATTGAATTTTTAAAATTTACTTTTTACTGGATTAGCAGGAACATCAGTTAGGAGGCTGTTAGTAATAATCCAGATGAAATATTTTGATTTAAGAATTAGTTAGACAGCATGAAAGAAATGAACAGAGTTAAGAGTTCTCAGAGGCATAGAATTAAAGAACCATTAGAACTTGATTGTGGGGCTGAAGAAAGGTTGGAATCAAGGCAGATGCTCGGGTTTCTACCTTGGGCTACTGTGGGCAGAAGAGCCAACTACCAGAGGAAGCAAGGACAGTGAGCTGATAACCTATATCCCTAGAATTGTGTTGTTTTTATAGAATTGCTCTGAAGATTAAGCGTCATAATTTATGTGCAATAGCAACTACCTCAATGCCTAGTGCATCATAGCTGTTTTCTGTAGTCATTTCAACTTCCTTCTTCTCTTTTCCAAAGTTGTACCAGTAATTTAGTAACAAAATTGGGACTAGAATCCCAGGCTTCTGTTTACCAGTTCAGAGTTCTTTGTTAATGGACTGCTGATCTATAAACAAAGATGAAACACAGGAATTTTAAAGCAAATATTCACAACTTATTTTGGAATTGCTTACAAGCTGAGAGCTATCCAACTTATTTTTAGTTTATATGTAAAATGAATCATATGTTCCAAAATGACTGACAGAAACACAGCTTTGTTTCTGAAGCCAATTCTTTTCCATCATTTTGGACATCATTCAGAGCTATAACAGACTTTCAGGGTGTTTAAAAGCATTCATCCATGACAACAACAAATGCTAATTATCATAAAAAATAAACAGCTCCTGTTAACATCGTTCTAAGAATTTCTCCTACTCCAGCACTGTATTTCATCTATCATCCCATCTGTTTTGGGGGTGGGAACAAAGGCTAGATGAAAGTATAATTATAATGTATCAAACTGGACAACACAACAAAATAGAATGAATATAAATGGGAGGCAGAGCACACATAATAAATCTGGAAAGGGAAAAAAGAAACATAAATAAAATGCACACTTCATGCTGCAGTGAACAGCAGATATATAAGTCCATAGTGAAGTTGATAATGTTTATCTCATTTGGGTATAAGGTAGATGCTCTCCCATTTCAGTTCACAGTCAGCTATCATCAGATTTTCTCCCACATGATCAAATAGTCATCTTGTTTACTTGGGAAATTTAAAGATTTTCTCTGTTGAGTTCTGTTGTTAAAATTCCACCTTGAGACTTTTAAACATATCCAAACAAACAAAAAAAGCCTACTTCTATAGATTTATGAACACAGTTCAAAGAGAATCTTCTATGTATCTTTGAGTCAGCTCTAGCCTCTAAAAAAATAATTTAAGAATAGCAAAGTTCTCAAAAGTCTGTTAAATTAAAGGGAATAGCACACATAATACAGCGGTTATAGAGGCAATTATTTCACTACAAATAATACTAAAAACATGAATAATTTCATGTCCTTAATTAGAAATTAGAAACTCAAGAAGGGCCAGGATTTTGTTTCTTTTACTGGCATATATATACTCACACCTGGTATTGTCCCTGGCATGTAGCAGATGCTTAATCAAAATTTGTTGGATTAAATATTGCATAAAATGAAGCATTAACATGTTTTTTCTCCCCTCAGATGATTTTTAAGGATACTTATTCTATGAATAATCCTGTAATGACTCTTAGCATTCATATTGAAATAATCAAAGACTTTTGAAATATGTAAGTATTGATATCAACTTGAAGTGTTAGCTGTGTTAAAGTTTCTTTTAAATAGTAACTTAAACTTTTTAATAAGTTTAATCTCAGGTCAAGTTTCCATTAAAAGTCTATATATCTAATTAACTATCAGTTCAGTTCAGTTCAGTCACTCAGTCGTGTCCGACTCTTTGCGACCCCATGAATCTACATATATATATATATCTGTTTAAATTTGTCAGAATGAAGTAAATATTTAGAATAATACTCCAGCAAAGAATCAATTATATATGAAACACTGCTTTGCCAGATTATGATGTGACCTTCATTATAAATCTTATTATCCCTTTTTTCATTCACTCAAGAACCACATATATGAAATAAAAATGTCAAACCCATATGCATACAAACAGAATAGTAAGGAAAGGTGGTATGTCATAAACATTTCAGACATTTGCTAACTCTCTTTCTACTATGAGGGGCTTTAAGATAGTAAATAAGTATAAAATATCACATCTAACGTACATATATATGTATTACATATGTGTGTATGTACCATGTGTATGTGCATGTACATATGAGGATAATATTTACTCAGAATTCACCTGCATTATAACAGGAAGGAAAGGAGAAGTAAATCAACAATAGATTCACAATGAATTTATATTCATATTTTATATATTTCTATATATGACCATTCATAAACATAAGCAGAGCTTTCCAGGTGGCACTAGTGGTAAAAAGCAGGCCTAGTTTTGCCTGGTGAATCCCATGGATGGAAAAGCTTGGCAAGCTACAGTCTATAGGGTTGCACAGAGTTTGACACGACTCTGTTTGCATGTGTGACTCAGCACACATGCAAACGTAAGTGGACCAATTTGCAACTGAGCTAGCGCTGGAACATCATGTTATACATGCTCAGAGAAACCATTCACATAGAACCTGCCATTCATAATTTGACATATATAACTTTATCAATGACACAAAATAATGATTTAGAATAAAATAATGCAATAAATTTAGTAACTCTATTTTAAGCCAAAAAGCATATCGAAATGGCACCGCACTCCAGTACTCTTGCCTGGAAAATCCCATGTATGGAGGAGCCTGGTGGGCTGCGGTCCATGGGGTCCCTAAGAGTCAGATATGACTGAGCGACTTCACTTTCCCTTTTCATTTTCCTGCATTGGAGAAGGAAATGGCAACCCACTCCAGTGTTCTTGCCTGGAGAATCCCAGGGACGGGGGAGCCTGATGGGCATGAGTTGGACATGACTGAAGCGACTTAGCAGCAGCAGCAGCAGCAGCAGCAGCACATCAAAGGTACTTAGGTTATTTTAGGAATTTAAGTATTCTTTCTAAAATTAAGTTTTAAATAAAAATTTTACTTTTTTAACTAAAAAGTGCAAAATTACACTTGTGTGTGTGTGTCCGCGTGTGTGTGCTCTGTTGTGTCTGTTTGTGACCCAGTGGACTGTAGCTGCCAGGATCTTCTGTCTATGGAATTTTCCAGGCAAGAATGGGTTTCCATTTCCTACTCCAGGGAATCTTCTTGACCCAGGGATCACACCACACCTCTTGTCTCTTATGTCTCTTGCACTGATCGGCAGATTCTTTACCACTGTGCCACCTGGGAAAAGCTCACAAAATTACACTATTAATGTATATTTAGACTTACTATTTCTTACCCCATTTTTAAAAAAATTTCAAATTATTTACATTGTTTCTCCAACCCTGTAACTCCCTGTAGACCAGTGATAAACATCTTATGTGAAATTTGTTATCACTAGGTAATAAAATGGTATGCAGTTTCTTCACCAATATAACTTCCAAGCAAATTTTTACTTTATTTTACTTTTTACTTTCTTTGTATTTCTGAGATTTATTTTTATTTGATACTTCAAGATAACTATTCATATATAAAATAACATGCATTACCACAAGAAAGCACAGACAACCTCTAGCCAGCAAATATTCGTTTAAAGACACAAAAATAAATGCCATGTAGTAAGCCCTTATGTATGCTTATAAACAGTTTCCAAAACTAAGAATTTCAATGGGTATTTTAACACGCTATACAGATAGAAAGGTTATTATTTTTCATACACATTCTTTGCACATAAATAATTACAGAAAAATTTAAGGCAAAATTCTAAATTTCTTTATTTCTCTAGATTTCTTGATAAGTTTCAGTGACAGCTCATTATAAGGCTTTACTTTGGGAAAACACACTAAAACTCTTAGGAAAAAAAATGTTTGAATAAATGTTTCAGTGTGATATTTCATACTATCTCTATCCTTCATCCAACACTATAGTTCATAGTAACTGATCATTCCCACAACAAAAGTGCTTATTTTACTCATACACAGAAAAAAAAATGTATGATTCAGTTGTTCTTTATTTGGATATATGGAATTAGTGTTTGATTACAAATGTTTTTCTATCCCTTAATTTTAAAACAAAAAACAATAACACAGCAAGAATCGCAAATGAGTTTCAGAAAATTATCTACATTTAAAGCATAGCCCCAAAGGCTACTGATTTTTTCTTACCAGTGCTGTCATCATAGACAACTGTGACAGTTTTCCACTTGAAGAACTGCACCAAGTCCAAAATGGCACGGCTGAGTGAAGAGAAGTCTGGGTAGAGACTGACATAGAAGGAATCTTTGTTGTCTGACACCTGGTGCTTCCAGCGGGTCTGGATGTGGGGAACCCCCAGAGCATTGCAGATAGACTGAACTGCATTTGCTGAAGAGCTGTGTGAAGGCCCGAAGATGGCAGCCACTCCAAGAGACAGCTGATCACAGGCTGCACAGGAGACAGAAGTCTGTCAGTAATGAGAGGAGGTGCCAGTGTGCCAACAGTACCACATTATCATTGTCCCAAAGGCATCATCCTGAAGGACGATTTGTTTGCCCTTAATATAACATCTACATCTAGCTTATTTTACATTTTGCCTAACTCCAAATATTCTCAGTTTGTTAGAAGGGAAATTCACCTAGACACTTACAGCCTAACGTTCAAATATAAAAACTCCACAAATAATGTCAAGGGAGAAGAAGGGGAAGGAGAAAGAGAGAGAATATTTTAGAATTTAAGGGGTGAATATTCATTTTGCAAACATACTCCATATCCAGGGGATACTTCAGCGAAATACTTCAAATCAGGGGAATAATGTTCCTTCCCAAATTCTCTGGTCATCCTCTACAATTTCAGATTCTGAATCAGAATCCATCTAGTGGGAGAATGGCATTGAAACTTGTATAATATCATATATGAAATGAATCACCAGTCCAGGTTCGATGCGTGATACTGGATGCTTGGGGCTGGTGCACTGGGACAACCCAGAGGGATGGTACGGGGAGGGAGGAGGAAGGGGGGTTCAGGATGGGGTACACGTGTATACCTGTGGTGGATATATGTTGGTGTATGGCAAAACCAATACAATATTGTGAAGTAATTAACCTCCAATTGAAATAAATAAATTTATATTTTAAAAAAAGAATCCATCTATTTTTCATGGCCCCTCTTAAAAGCTATGGATGGGCACATAGTTTAGTATCTGCAATATCTGATGATATAGGTCAAGCTGTGCATACAAATGCCTATACAAAACCTGACATGAGTCACAGAGGGTGAGTTCATAGGGATTAATCTCATTGAGTAAGAAGAACATCAAAGTATTTAATTAAATACAGAAATATTTAATCATCTTTATTTATTTGGATTTTGGATGCTGTAAGACTTTTATGATGTACTAAATTAGTTTTAACTTTATATTTACATGTAGAAAATTTTATTCACATAAATAATAATTATAGTAGTTAAGATACACATAAACAAATTAGAAGGTATTCAGACAGGAATAGTAAAACTGTGACAGGACTTTAAATTGTGTAAGGTATACTAAAGCAACTGGTAAGTCTAGGTCTAGAAAGTCAATAATTACTGGAAAAATGAAACTCAGCTTTAGATACATGAAGAATCTGATCTGTGAAAGAGGCTAAAATTTGTTTCTTTTGACTGGAAAAGGAAGAATTAGGGCAAATGTATAGAAGTGTCTCATGAATTCTGACACAACTTAAGAGAAGAAATGTTCAAATATGGAAGTCTATTCCAAGAGACAACAGTCTGTCTATCCCTGAAAATATATAAGGATGATTGAAATATTTAACAGATGACTATTATTACTGGGATTTAGGGATCAATTAGATTTTCAGTCTTAATCCTTTCAAAATAGTTTGTCATTCTACTGTGCAAAATTTACTGATTTTTCCTTCAGAGATTTTGCCACATAAATGCAATTTGATGGGTGGATTCTTAAGCACAGAGAGATTTAATAAATAAATTTTAGTTAGAAAAAACACGTTTGTTTAATCTTTTTTTCAAAAATACAATTTGATATATAGTTTTTGAACACATATAGATTCTTACTTTTAAAGTAATAATCAGAATTCTGAATCAGTAGAAAGTTTGGAGCCTCAAGTTTTTCACTCACATAAATTTTAATTCACATACATTGAAAATAAAAGATCTTCCTTCTCTAGATTTTTGACAAGTCACAAATCAAGAAATGTTAAAAAAATAACCATTATATTAGCTTATACAGAGCTTCTGAGGTGTGTTTCAAGAAAAAATAGAGTTTTGGGGTATCAGAGGAGTCATTTAAAAGCAATATATGACTCAAAAAATAATTCAAATTCTAAAACATCAGAATTTATTGAGCAAAACAGTATTATCTATTAAAAATATAGGATCATATATCAGTGAAAATTTAAACATTGAACTTACATTCTTGTCTTAGAAAAATAAATTTTAAAAAGTTTAACAATGTCCAAACGAATTGGTATTTTATAATGAATAATATCAGTATCACATATATTATTGAGGTCCCATAAGATTCAAAACTATATTAGATCTCTCCTTTTTATTAGTGGGCTCCTCTGGTAGCTCAGCTGGTAAAGAATCTGCCTGCAATGCAGGAGACCCCAGTTTAATTCCTGGGTTGGGCAGATCTGCTGAAGAAGGGATTGGCCACCCACTGCAGTATTCATGGGCTTCCCTGGTGGCTGAGATGGTAAAGAATCTGCCTGCAATGTGTTGGGAAGATTCCCTGGAGAAGGGAATGGGCTACCCACTTCAGTATTTCGGGCTGAGAATTCCAGACATGACTGAGCGACTTTCACTTCATATTATCTCTTTAATATTGCTGTGCCACCCAAGCAGTCATAGGTCAACAAGCAAGTGCTTCACAAGACAAGATCCAAACCATGACATCCTCCATTTCAATATCTCACAAAGAAAGTTATTCATACACTTATTTGAGCTTTTTCAGCTTCAGGCAAATGTCACTTCAGGAATTAGATTCCCAATGGATTTTTAATGAGTGAAAAATTTGTAAATATTTTTTAATATTCTAAAAACCAAATGAATTTACCACCTCATAATTTTGCTAAGATATTCCCAAGGTAGTAAGATGTTTGTTATCAGAACATTCTAGTCTACTTTTTTTTTNAAAATCGTGGAAGGTATCTGTACTTTTAGGTATGTATTTGGGTACTTAATTTGTGTGAGTGTGTGTGAGTGAGTATATGTGATTTGTCTAAGAATGTGGACCATGAATACTTCAAATATTCAAATAAAAATTTGAATTTATGCCATTTAACATAAATTCACACTGGCAAAATTTCTTTGATATTGATATCAAAATTTTATATGATTTGAATATGATTTTGCCTTTTTATTTTGTAGTTGCTTCTTTTAGGGCCTAGGTATATATAGATCCTGCAGTAAGTATTGAACTCTTAAAGATTTGCACACTGTTTCAAAATAATCAGTCCTCTATATTGATACAAAGCTATAAGTTTAGCATTGGGAAAACTGTATTAAATTTGTCTCTGTTAATTCAGACATCTGAATTCCTTAGCATAATTTTTAATAGTTTTAAGTTTAATAATAACTTACCATGTTAAAAACCCAAAATACTTAATTCACTTGCAAATTGCAGCATTTTACTTGTAAGAAAAAGAACAAAGTAGCATTTTCTATGTGTTTTACTGTACATCCTGTTTCAGAAAAGACTTGACATTTTTGAAAGATAGCTCTCCCAAACCATGAAAATTCCTTAGGCAGTGAATAACACTGTAGCAAATAATTTTGGTCATAAAATGTGGAATATAATTTAACCACGTGTTCTTTCCATTTGGCACCTTCTACCAGCTGTGTCTCAGACCAGTCCCTTCAGTTATGTCCCAGCCTTGATATCCTATCTCTATTTAGTTGTGAGTGACTGAACTGAGAACTTTGTCTCCAAGAGAATCTCTTCCTTGTTGGTTTGGTAAATGAAATGAAAGGGGGAGCACCTGATAGCTAACATTCTTCAACCTCTGTCTTTAGGAAACCAAAACATTAAAAATAATGAACATTTATTTTTCTCCCTTTCAAACTTCACACCATGTGCTCTCAGCACAGTCATTCACAAATAAACTCCCTTGAATAGGACATTTCCACAGCTTGCAATTCATACCTCATCAAAAGTCTTTTGACACATGAATGTCAGGAGACATCAGCACACTATCTATTCTAAATGAGTAAGAAAGTCATGGTATGGTAATAATTCCTCCAAATATGAGGAATTAGGACTCAGAAGATACTGCGATTGGACAAATGTATATTATGGAAGAATTGGAAATATTTCATTTTACATCATAGTAGTTGGAAATATTTCTTTTATTTTTTCAACTAGTTTGATGGTAAGGTTATAGAAAAGCCAATTTATTGTGAAATTATACTCTGAATATGTTTTAAATCATGATGAGTTAAGCTAACCAGAAGGATAATAAGTATTTATTGACATCCATATACTTAATGGGTGTCAAGAACAAAATTAGATGTCATGTATGTGGAGGAGAACAGTGGTATGAGCATGGACTCCAGAGCCAAACTGTGTTTACATGCTGGCTCTGTCACTTGTCATCCCAGGCAAATTGGGCAGTTGCTTAAATATTCAGTCTGAGTTTCTTCATCTCTAATAAAAGAGATGATGATAGAGCTAGTATGTAGACTTGTTAATAGCAAATTGTGTCATAACAAAGCACTTATAATCAGTGATGACCACAGAGCAAACACTACTTAAGTGTTCAAGATTTCACTGAGTCTTCGAAGCAATCCCAAGTAGTATAATTTTACAGAAAACAATCTTGTGACCAAAGATCAGGCAGCTATCAAATGATAGAGGCAACATTAGAATCTGTTCATGCCTGACTTGAAAGCCCTTGCCTATTCCACTACAAATTAGTAATTTTCTTCAAAATTTCATTCAGGCAAAAATATACAAAACTTCTTAATTCCTAAAACGTGAGATAAGATGACTTCAATAAAAATGTGCAGTTAGAAATGTAAGATCATATATATGGAACAGAAAAATAATTGAGTAATTGGAAAGTACTTCTCAAGCTTAATTAGGAACACAGAATTGATTCCAGAAATGCAAACCTGAAGTCATTTCTTAACAGCAAAATAAAATGAAAAACTGAATCTTCTACTTTTATCTGTTCAAATTTTAATTTGAATGTGGTGTAAGTGCAAAATGGGGAAAATCCCCTGGAGGAGAGCATGGCAACCCATTCCAGTATTCTTGCCTGGAGAATCCCATGGACAGAGAGGAGCCTGGCAGGTTACAGTCCATAGCATCGCACAAGGTCAGATATGACTTAAGCAACTTAGTATGCATAAATAGAAAATAAGCATACAGAAATGGTCAACACATAATAGCAGGTTACACCTTTCCTATCCTTCACCTCTCTCCAAAATAACAATATACTTTGAAAATTATGTGTAAGAGTCTTCAGTATTGAGACTACACCCACTCTGTGGCCCAAAATTTTGCTCCAGGTTTTATGTTCAAGAAAAGCTGTATATCTATGTTCATCAAAATAACAAGAAATATTGTATGACATCTCTTATATGTGGAATCTAAATAGAAATGATACAAATGAACTTACAAGACAAGAAACAGACACACAGACTTTAAGAACAAGCTTAAGGTTGCCAGAGGGAAGGATGGTGGGAAGGGAGAGTTAGGGAGTTTGGGATGGACAGGTACACACTGCTATATTTAGAATGGATAATCAACAAGGACCCACTGTAGAGCGCATGGAACTCTGCTCAATGTTATGCAGCAATCTGGAAGGGAGGGGAGTTTGGGGGAGAATGGATACATGAATATGATGACAAAGTCCTTTCATTGTTCACCTGACACTATCACAACATTGTTAATTGGCTATACCTCAATACAAAACAAAAACGTCAAACAGCTAAAAAAGAAGAAGAAGAAGAAAAACATGTACAAGAATATTCATAGTAGGGCTTCCCTGGTAGATCAGCTGGTAAAGAATCCGCCTCCAGTACAGGAGACACTGGTTTGATTCCTGGGTTAGGAAGATCCCCTGGAGAAGGGAGAGGCTACACACACCAGTATTTTGGGGCTTCCCTAGTGGCTCAGATGGTAATGAAGCCACCTGCAGTGTGGGAGACCTGGGTTTGATCCCTGGGTTAGGAAGATCCCCTGGAGGAGGGCATAGCAACCCACTATACCCACTATAGTATTCTTGCCTAGAGAATCCCCATGGACAGAGGTATATCCCAATACAAAACAGAAAGTTTAGAGGGAGAACATGATGGCAGAGAAGTGGGTGGATGTGGAGTACATCTCTCTCCATAGTATATCAGGAATATACCTTCAGACACAGAGGTACATGCAGAACAACAGCTGAGAACGGACAAGAGTACTTGACCAATGGAAAAGAATATATAGAACCATGCAAAACTTGGTAGGATGAAGGAAGCAGGGGAAAAAACAGGAGTGTTAGTAGTACTGGACCTGTCCTCGGCAAGTGGGGGAACTGAAGCAGGGGTCCAATCCCCAAGTCAGGGCAACTGTCTGAGTCAGAGAAGAAACATTTAAGGCTGAGAGTGAAAGAGCTGCTCTGGGGCAGTCTAAATGGAATGAGAACAGACACTCCTTGCCACAGCCATACATACCCCAGGCAGGAATGTGGGTCTCCTAGAAGGAGCAGTGGTTGGGAAGTGGAGTTTAGGGATTGTGGAGCAATCCCAGGGCGAGGACTGCTGTTGACTGTAAAGAGATGGATTGAGGGGATGTGAGGGAGGAGATTGCGGTGGGAAATGCCTGTAGAGGAAACCAGGTAGTCATAGAAGTAAGGCGCTACTGCTGAGTTATGCAGAACACCAGTGGAGACATCACCATAGCTTCTCTCTTCACACACCAGCATCGGCAGCTGAACTATAGAGAGGCTGGCCCATCAAATGCCTTATGCCTGAACTACAGAGTAGGACCCCATCCAAGGTGCTCCTTTCAGTGACTGATGCATGGAACTAGAGTAGGATCCCAACCAGGGTGCCCCCTTAAGTGCCTGTCGTGCCAAACAACAGAGAAAGACCCCAGGCAAGAAATCTCTCTAAATGCCTGTATGGGCAGAGCCACGGAGAAAGACTGGCCAAAGAGGCCTTCTAATCGCCAGCTACAAGAGGCTCAAAAAAGGGCTCTGAAAGGGCCATAACTCCTGCTGCAGAGGCAGTCCGAATCCTTGCACACTTGGCGCCACCAGGGTCTCTGCAAGCCAAGCAGCTGCATCACCTTCACGCTCAACTCTCACTGGGACAGAGCTGCCACAGGCAAAAAAAAAAAAAATCTTATGTTTATGCTCACAGGGTCATTTCGGTCCTGTCTCTTTGTGACCCTGTAGACTGTGGCCTGCCAGTCTTCTCTGTCAGAGAAGGGGTTCTCCAGGCAAGAATACTGGAGCGTATTGCCAAAACTGGTTGCCATACCCTTCTAGAGCACTACATTTCCTGCTGCCCTAGCCACCAACCCCCCTGAATACCTGGTGCTGCCAGAACCCCTACGAACCAAGCAGCTGCACCACCTCCACACCTGGCCCTCACAGGGGCAGACCCAGGCCCTCCAGGGCAGCCTCAGGAGCTAAAGCCCACGGACAACACACATGTAGAAGTGGAAATAAAACCACATTTGAAACCCAAGGGCAGTGTGGCTAAGAAAAAGACCCAAAACCTTCCCACCAGCTATACAAGCTGCAGATTAAATCCACACAATCAACTAAGACGACTCTGTGTCTAAGGAATATATAAAAGGTCATTGAGAGTGCCCACAAAAGAAAACACACTAGCTCTGACAGCTGTGGACATTGGAGGCAAGAACACACAGGAGTAGGACAAGATTAGAACCTGAGCAGCCTCCACAGCAGGTCCAGAGATCAGCACAGTGTTGGAAGACATCCTAGGGAGGTAAGGTGAACTGATTCCTGGTATGGGAAAGGACTCTGACAGCAGCAATTCAAGAAAAACATTTATTATTTTTATTTCTTGACTTGTTCTGTAGATTCTTTCATTTTTTTTTTTTTTTTTTTTTACCCCTCTGTTGTAGTTGTCAATTTTATTGGCACTAAGCAATCCAATTAAACTTTTTTTTTTTTCTTTTTCCTCAGACACATTTTTTTTTACTGTCATAAACCTCTACCTCTACATTGGGCTTTTGCAGTTCTGTGGCGTTTTCTTCCTTTTTCCTTTTTTTTTTAAATTTTTAATTGTTTAAGCCTATTATTATTTTTTCTACATTTATTCCTTTGTTTGCTTTTCCTTTTCCCTTACAGTAAATCTTTAACATATATAAATCATCTTTATCTACCTCTTTCTTTCTTTTCTTTCTCTCCTTTCCTCTCAACATATTTGTTTAATCTCATTGCTTGATTCCCCACTTGGCACCTTGCTTTAGTTCTGTTATCCAGTTTGTGCTTTACTTAGTTTTGTTTTGGTAGATATAATTTTTGCTTTTCTTTGTTTGTCAGGTGAATCTATTGTAGCTGATTTTTGTTGGACTATTTTGATTTTGCTTATGGATGTATATGTATATATGTATATTCAGTAACAATTTCTATTGTTGTTATAGATCTCTGCCTTGACATTGGGCTTTTGCAGTTCTGTGGAGTTCTCCTCCCCCTCCCCTTTTCTTTCTTCTTCCGTTATTGTTCTTTTCTCTATTTTTTATGATTTTAATTCTTAATTTTTTAAACCTACTATATTTTTTCTACACATTCCTACTACATACACTTATTGGCTTGCTTTTCCTACTGTTCTTTTCCCCTTTCAGTTAATCTTTCTTGTATATAAATCTTCTTCATCTACCTCTCTTTAACTTTGCCTATCTATTCTTTCTTTCCTTTCCTCTCAACATATTTGTTAGTTTTCTTTTCATTGCTTTATGCCCCACTTGGCACCTTGCTTTAGTTTTGTTTTCTAGTTTGTGCTTAAGTTAGTTTTGTTCTTAACTGGTAAATATAATTTTTTATTTCCTTTGCCAGATCAATCTACTGTACTTCATATTTGTTGAACTGTTTTCACTTTGTTCACGGGTATTTATGTATATGTGTATATTCCATTATTTTAATTATTATTTGTCTGATTTTGTAACTTCCATTTGTCTCGGGTTCATCTTTGGCTTCTTGTTTTCAGATATTCGTTTTACTCTCCCTTAATGCCATAACAAACCATTTGTGGACTCTTCGTTCCTGACCAGAGATCAAACCCTGAGCCTTTGGAGTGAGAGCACTGAATCCAAGACCCTAGACTACCACAGAACTAACCTTAACGAGTATTAAATAGTGAGAACTCACACCAGGAAACCACTTGAATATAAGACCTGGGATCACCCAATCACCAATAGCACCCTGCACAGGATGTCTCATCTAAACAACAAACGAAACAAAAATACAAACTCAATCATCATCAGACAGGAGCAACACCACATTCAGCCTTGCCCATAGGAGGAAAAACAAATTAACAAAAACTCAGCATAATCTAACCCTATAGGAAGCTCACACAAACCACTGTCAAACTTAGGAGGGCAGAAACCAAAACAAAGAAAGAATTTAACCTTCTTCAAGGAAATAATTCAACTTTCCTTGAAGCCTGGGAAAAAGGGACTTCAAACACAACACCTTAAAAAAAAAAAAGTCAGAGAAATACAGTACAAATGAAGAAATGAACTAGAAACACATAAGTCCAAATAAATGAAGAGGAAATAGGAAAATTACCTGAAAAAGAATTGAGAATAATGATAGTAAAAATGATCAAAAACCTTGAAAGCAAAATGGAGACAATGCAAGAATCAATTAACTTTGACCTAGAAGAATTAAAGAATAAGCATACAGAGACAAACAACACAATTACTGAAATTAAAAATACTCTAGAAGGAATCAATAGCAGAATATCTGAAGCAGAAAAACAAATCAGTGAGCTGGGAGATAAAATGGTGGAAATAATCTTTGAAGAGCATCATGAAGTAAAAAGAATGAAAAGAACTGAGGATAGGCTCAGAGACCTCAGGGACCATATCAAATGCACCAACATTCGAATTATAGGGGTTCCAGAAGAAGAAGAAAAAAAGAAAGATATGAGAAAATTTTTGAAGATATTATAGTTGAAAATTTCCCAACATGGAAAAGGAAATAGCCAATCAAATCCAAAAGAGACAAAGAGTCCCATACAGGATAAACCCAAGGGGAAACACACCAAGAAACATACTAATCAAACAAAGACTAAACACAAAGAAAAAGAATATTAAAAGCATCAAGGGAGAAGCAACAAGTAACATACAAAGGAAACCCCATATGCTTAAAAGCTGATCTTTCAACAGAAACTCTGCAGGCCAGAAGGGAATGGCAGGATATATTTAAAGTACTGAAAGGGAAAAATCTACAACCAAGATTACTGTACCCAGCAAGGATCTCATTAAAAATTGATGGAGAAATAAAAAACTTTTAAGACAAACAAAAGTTAAGAGAATTCAGTACCACCAAACCAGCTTTACAACAAATGTTAAAATGGACTTATACAGTCAAGAAATACAAGAAAAGAAAAAAGATCTATAAAATCAACACCAAACAATTAGAAAATGACAATATGAACATATATATCAATAATTACTTTCAATGTAAATGTACTATATGCTCCAAACAAAAGACACAGAGTGGTTGAATGGATACAAAAACAAGACCCATATATATATATGCTGTCTACAAGAAACCCACATCAGACCTAAAGACACATATAGACTGAAAGTGAGAGGATGCAAAAATATATTTCATGCAAATGGGAAGCAAAAGAAAGATGGAATAGCAATCCTCATATCAGACAAAATAGATTTTAAAATAAAGAAGTTCACAAGAGATAAATAAGGACACTACATAATGATCAAGGGATCAATCCAAGAGGAAGACATAACAATTGTAAATATTTATGCACCCAACATAGGAGCACCTCAATACATAAGACAAACACTAACAGACATAAAAGGAGAAATTGACAGTAACACAATAATAGTAGGAGACTTTAACACCTCATTCATGCCAATGAACAGTTCGTGAAAACAGAAACTTAAGGAAACACAAGTCTTAAATGATATATTAGGAGTGATGGATCTCATTGATATCTTCAAGACGCTCCACCCAAATGGAAAAGAATACATGTTCTTCTCAAATGCACATGAAACATTCTCCAGGATCGAGCACATCTTGGGTCACAAATCAAACCTCAGTAAATTTAAGAAAATTGAAATTGTATCAAGCATATTCTCCGACCACAACACTATGAGACTAGATATCAATTACAAGAAAAAACTGTAAGAAACACAAACACAAGAAAATAAAACAATGTGATTCTAAATAACAAACAGGTTACTGAAGAGATCAAAAGGGATATCAAAAGATTTCTAGAAACAAATGACAAGGAAAACACGACAACTCAAAACTGATGGGATGCAGCCAAAGCAGTTCTAAGAGGGAATTTTACAGAAATGCAATCCTACCTCAAGAAACAACATGTTTCCCTTGTAGCTCAGTTGGTAAAGAGTCCTTCTACAATGCAGGAGACCTGGGATCAATTCCTGGGTTGGGAAGATCCCCTCGAGAAGGAAATGGCAACCCATTCCAGCATTCTTACCTGGAGAATCCCATGGACTGTAGCCTGCCAGTCTCCTCTGTCCATGGGATTGCAAGAGTCAGACATTACTTAGCGACTAAACCACCACCACAACCTCAAGAAACAAGAGAAACATCAAATAGATCAACTAACTTTACAGCTAAAGTAACTGGAAAAAGAAGAAGAAGAAGAAGAAGAAAACAAATTAGTAGATGATAAGAAATCATAAAGATCTAAGCAGAAATAAAGGAAGGAAATAATAGTAAGATTAATAAAACTAAAAATTTTATTAATTAAAAACTAAAAATAAAACAAGAAGCTGGTTCTTTGAGAAGATAAACAAAATTGATAAACAAAATTTAGCCAGACTCATCAAGAAAAAAAGAGAGAAGAATCAAATTAGAAATGAAAAAGGAGAGGTTTCCACAGACAATGCAGAAATACAAAAGATTATAAGAGAATATTATGCACGACCATATGGCAATAAAATGGATAACCTGGAAAAAATGGACAGATTCTTAGATAAATTCAAATTTCCAAGACTGAATCAGGAAGAAATAGATATTATGAGTAACTCAATTACAAGCACTGAAATTGAAGCTCTGATCAAAAATCTCCCCAAAAACAAAAGCCCAGGACCAGATGGCTTCACAGGAGAATTCTATCAAACATTTAGAGAAGATATCATGCCTACTCTCATAAAACTCTTTCAAAACATTTCAGAGGAAGGAACACCTCCAAATTTATTCTATGAGGTCACCATCACCCTGATACCAAAACCAGACAAAGACAAAACAAAAAGAGAAAATTACAGGCCAATATTACTGATGAACATAGATGCAAAAATCCTCAACAAAATTTTATTAAACAGAATTCAGCAAAACATTGAAAAGTTCATACATCATAATCAAGGTGAAGGGATGCAAGGATTCTTCATCCGAAAAGAGCCTAATGCTGGGAAAAAATTAAGGCAGGAGGAGAAGGGGATGACAGAGGATAAGATGTTTGCATGGCATCACTGACTCAATGGACATGAGTTTGGGTAAACTCTGCATGTTGGTGATGGACAGGGAGGCCTCACATGCTGCGATCCATGGAGTAGCAAAGAGTTGGACACAACTGAGCGACTGAACTGACCTGAAGGATTCTTCAATATATGCAAATCAACTGATGTGATACACCGTAAAAAACAAATTGAAAGATAAAAACAATATGATAATCTCAAAAGATGCAGAAAAAGCCTTTGACAAAATTCAGCACCTACTTATGATTAAAACTTTTCAAAAAATGGGCATAGAGGGAACTTACCTCAACACAGTGAAGGCCATATATGATAAGCCTACAGCAAACATTATTCTCAGTGGTGAAAAAGTGAAAGCATTACCCCTAAGATCAGGAATAAGACAAGGGTGTCCACTTTCACCACTATTATTCAACATAGTTCTGGAAGTCCTAGCTACAGCAATCAGAGAAGAAAAAGAAATAAAAGGAATCCAGATCAGAAAAGATGTACAGCTCTCACTGTTTGCAGATGACATGATACTGTACACAGATAATCCTAAAGATGGTATCAGGAAATTACTAGAGCTAATCAGTGGATTTAGCAAGGTTGTGGTGTATAAAATCAATACACAGAAATCACTTGCATTTCTATATACTAACAACGAAAAATCAAAAAGAGAAATTAAGGAATCAATCCCATTCAGCACTGCAACAAAAAGAATTAAATATATAGGAATAAACTTACCTAAGAAGACAAAAGAATCAATATTGTGAAAATGACTATACTACCAAATGCAATCCACAGATTCAATGAGATCCTTTGAGAAATGAATGGTTAAAGAGGGGTGGTATATATATGCAATGGAATATTACTCAGCCATAAAAAGGAATGATTTGAGTCAGTTCTGATGAGGTGGATAAACCTAGAACCTGTTATACAGAGTAATGTGAGTCAGAAAGAGAAAGATAAATACCGTATTCTAACACATATATACAGAATCTAGAAAAAAATGGTACTGAAGAATTATCTACAAGGCAACAAAGGAGAAACAGAGAATAGAATTATGGACATGGGGAGAAGGGAACAGATGGTGAGATGTATGGATAAAGTAACATGGAAACTTATATTACCATATGTTAAATAGACAGCCAATGGTAATTTGCTGTATGGATTAGATAACTCAAACAGGCGCTTTGTATCAACCTAGAGGGGTGGGATCAGAGAAGGCAATGGCACCCCACTCAAGTACTCTTGCCTGGAAAATCCCATGGACAAAGGAGCCTGGAAGGCTGCAGTCCAAGGGGTCGCTGAGGGTCAGACACGACTGAGCGACTTCACTTTCTCTTTTCACTTTCATGAATTGGAGAAAGAAATGACAACCCATTCTAGTGTTCTTGCCTGCAGAATCCCAGGGACGGGGGGGCCTGGTGGGCTGCCGTCTATGGGGTCGCACAGAGACCGACATGACTGAAGCAACTTAGTAGCAGCAGCAGCAGCAGCAGAGGGGTGGGATGGGAAGGAGATGGAGGAGAGGTTCAAAAGGGAGGGGATATATGTATATCCATGGCTGATTCGTACTGAGGTTTGACAGAAAACAGCAATATTCTGTAAAACAATTATCCTTCAATAAAAAATAAACTTTTTAAAAAGTTTAAACGGTAGAAAAAAATATGTATAAGAATTTTCATAGCAGCGTGGAATAAATGCATCAGTGAACAACTACATTCAACACCAGGAGATGAATCTCATGATCAAAATGCTGAAAGGAGTTATCAGGCATAAGATAATATTGCTGTATGATTTAATTCTTTTAGAAGTTCAAAAAATGGTGGTGGGGGTTAGGTACAGGAAGGGGGTATGATGTGCTTCTGGGTGCTAGGGATATCCTGTTTCTTATTCTAGGTTCTTGGATGTATATTATTAAGACTTAACACTATTGTTTCTGTAAGTTGACATGCATAGATCATTGTTGAATAAAATTTTATATTAAAAAGCAATTGCATAGAAGTGTGAAGACTCTTCTAAGTTTGATAAGATAGGCAGTAAAAATAAGGGCAATATTGCTGACTATAACTTGAATATTTGAAAAACTTCATAATAAAACTAATAAAAATGATTAGAAAATTAAAAAATATATCAAAGTTTGTTAAACCAAATACAAACATAGTATATGCAAAAGGGTTGGTATCTTCAATATAAAATAATAACTAAAAAATATAATTACACCAAAGGAAAAATTGGCAAAGTATGAATAGATAGTAAATATTACATACAAATATTCAATGAGTACACAATGTTCAAAATGTTCAAAAACAGAGAAAAAGAAAGGTTAAAACAATGAGATGGAATTTTTACAGGTCAAAATTATTGAAGTATAATTAAAAAGTATGCTAAAACTGTTACAAACTTTCTTGAAAACTATTTTTTACTTTATCAAGCTTTAAAAATACCCACTTGAATCTGCTAATTCTACCAATAGGATACAACCTTAAGGAAAATTTTAGCAGCAAGGGTACTCATTTTGTTCATAAGAATAATATTAGAAGGATTCTAAATATCCAATGGAAGTGAATTGTTTTCATAAATATGGTACATATAATTAGTAAAATACTATGCATCTGGCCCTTTTACTCTACAGCAGGTATCTGAAGACAAAAATGTTTTATAAGAATGGAGATTCCTTAAAAAACTGGAAATAGAACTGCCATATGACCCAACAATCCCACTGCTGGGCATACACACCAAGGAAACCAGAACTGAAAGAGACACGTGTACCCCAATGTTCATCGCAGCACTGTTTATAATAGCCAGGANCGACCGAGGATGAGATGGCTGGATGGCATCACTGACTCGATGGATGTAAGTCTGAGTGAACTCCGGGAGTTGGTGATGGACAGGGAGTCCTGGCGTGCTGTGATTCATGGGGTCGCAAAGAGTCGGGCACAACTGAGCGACTGAACTGAACTGAACTGAACTCGGTATGGTTATGAACTTTTTGGTATACATACTAGTAAACATATGTTTACATTTCTAATTAGTATACACTTGTTAGATCTATAATTTAAATCTACCCCACTTAAAAACTAGTAAGTTAGCCTATGACTCTTTACTGGATGCTAGCAGAAAACAAATAACTGAATCAGACGCAAATAGTTTATTTCTCATGACACAGTGAGCAACATGCATATCACCATGTCTGTGTCACTTTCCTTTCCTCCCTAGCAACACTAGGCCCCAAATCTCATGGGAATGAGGCAGAAGCCCAAGCTGGATGCTTGTACACATGAGTGCATGTTAAGTAGCAGTGGTAATAGCGAGCATCTTTTTCTGCTAGATAAAGTAGCAAGCTTTCAAAACTTTATCATTACATACAATGTCTGCTCCATGTTATTATTATTGTTAGAAAGCAAAAGTGAAGTTGCTCAGTCATATCCAACTCTTTGGGACCCCATGGACTGTAGCCTACCAAGCTCCTCTGTCCATGGGATTTTCCTGGCAAGAGTACTGGAGTGGGGTGCCATTTCCTTTTCCAGGGAATCTTGTTGACCCAGGGAGTGAACCCAGGTCTCCTGCATTGCAGGCAGACACTTTACTGTCTGAGCCACCAGGGAAGCCGCCATTATTATTATTATTGCTGTTATTGAAACATAATTTAAATATAATATAGATGTTTTCACAAATGTACACAGACCTCACTAAGTCCCTGTGGTAGTCAAAATTCCAAGGTCACCCCCAAGTTTTCCATTCTCTAGGACACACACCTATTATTCCCTCCCCCTGAGACAGAGTGAGTCCTATGAATATATTAGGATATCACTCCCTTGATTATGTTAAATTTTTATAGCCAAAGAGATTTCACAGATTTAATTAATGTCCCTTACCAGCTTGCTCCCATCATAAGGGAGATTATCCTGAGACAACTTTACCTAGTCAGATAACCATAAAGAAATAAGCAACAGCAGTAGACACTCTTGTTCTGGTCCATAAAAATGTAATTAGTCATATTGTAAACCGCCTTTTGAGGGAGTCATGAAGCTAGAACCTGAGGCTGACCCTTAGATATTATGATTCCTGGCTGAAGGTCAGTGAGACACAGGAACCTTAGTTCTATGGGTGCAAAGAACTGAACTCTTTGAACGTCCCAGGAACTTAGAAAAGGGCTTGGGACTTCAGATGAGATGTCAGCTCCAGCTAACATCTTGACTACAGCCTCCTGTGACCCAGAGTAGAGCACCCGTGATGCCAAGCCCACACATCTGACTTACAGAAACTGAGATAATAAATGGATGTTGCTTAAGCCACAAACTTGATGGTAACTTGCTATGCAGCACTAGACAACTACTACATTCCCTTTTGCTGTTTTTCCAGGTAATTTTCATATCCTAGAGGGTGTTCTGATTTCAATCACTATATCTTAATCTTGTCTTTTCTAAAATTTCATAAAATTGCTACCTATGTGTATAATATAATATATAATATTATGTGTCTTTTTGTTTCATCTTTTAGTGTACATCAGTAGTTTGTTCTTTTTACTGTTAACTATTTTATTATGTGAATACACTGCAATTTGATGATTCATTCACCTAATTTTGATGTTTGGGTTGTTTTCAGCTTGGGGATAATATGAATAAACCTACTATTTTGAACATTCTTGCCCATAAATCTGGATACATGCTTCACTTCTCTGAGCTAATTGCCTACTGTAAAATTGTTGAGTCATACAGCAGGTGAATGTGTATATGATATCACCAAATTATTTTCCAAAGGATTATATTATTTTTCCCTCCCACCAGCAAAGTATAATCATGCCAATTCCTCTACATCTCGCCAACACTTATTATTGCCAGTCTTTTTAATAGACTCTGGAGTAAGACTACCAGAATTTGACCCCGGATGTCAAACACTTAGTGTACGACTTTGAACACATTATTTTCTGTACCTCAGTCTTCTTTCTTTTTTAAGCTATTTTTAATTAGAGGATAATTGCTTTACAATGTTGCATTAGTTTCTGCCATAGATGAACTGGAATCAGCCATAGGTATACACATATGCCCTCCCTCTTGAGTCTCCCTCCCACCCCCTACCCGACCCCATCCCTCTGGATTGTCAGAGCACTGGGTTTGAGTTCCCTGCGTCCTACAGTAAGCTCCCACTGGCTAACTCTTTTACTTAAGGTGATGTATATGTTTCCATCCTATTCTCTCGGCTCCTCCCACCCTTTCCTTCCTCCACTGTGTCCACAAGTCTGTTCTCCAAATCTGCGTCTCCATCACTGCCCTGAAGATAAGTTCATCAGTATAATGTTTCTAGATTCCGTATACATGCATTAATAAACAGCTTTTGTTTTTCTCTTTCTGACACGCTTTACTCGTATAATCGGCTCTAGGTTTGTGGGGCCCTAAATGGGAAACCTTAAAAACAAAGGGGCTAGCTTTGTGGTCGGAAACTAAGATGGCGCCTGGTGGAAGAGATGGGGGCGTGGTCTTTGTTGTTTGTCAAAGTTTTTGATTGGCTCTCTTGATTTCCGTGCACGTATACAGCGCATGATCACCATAGACTCCTGTTATAATGAAGGTGCATGACGATTTGACCTTTAACGTGATTGGTGCAGTTATGGAAAGGCCCTCCTAAAACCCCCTGCTTGTCTATATAAGCTGGGAGCTTGCAACAATAAAGCGGAACTGCTCAGATAGAACCCCTGTCGCGTCTGATTGTCTCTTGCTCGGAGGGCTTGGGTTGGCAGACAGCAGACTCACCTTTCCTCGGGACCGCTCGGCTTTGCTGAAGGAAGTTCCACTGCCTCTCTCTTTCTGTGGAGTGCCCCCCCCACATAGGTTCATCCACCTCACATTAGAATTGATTCAAATGTGTTCCTTTTAATGGCTGAGTAATATTCCATCCTATATATGTACCACAACTTCTTTATCCGTTCATCTGTTGTGGACATCTAGGTTGCTTCCATGTCCTAGCTGTTGTAAATAGTACTGTAATGAACATTGGGGTACATGTCTTTTTCAATTATGGTTTACTTAGGGTATATGCCCAGTAGTGGGATTGTTGGGTCATATGATATTAGATGTCAAGCTCTAGGTTTCATTCCTAGTTTTTATAACAAATCTCCATACCGTCCTCCATAGTGGCTGTATCAATTTACATTCCCACTAATAAGGCAAGAGGATTCCCTTTTCTCCACACCCTCTCCAATATTTATTGTTTGTAGATTTTTTGATGATGGCCTTTCTGACTGGTATGAGTAGTACCTCACTGTAGTTTTGATTTACATTTATCTAATAGTGAGTGATGTTGATCATCTTTTCTTGTGTTTATTAGTCATCCGTATGTCTTCTTTGAAGAAATGTCTGTTTAGGTCTTCTGTCCACTATTTGATTGGATGTTTGATTGGTTGTTTTTTCTGATATTGACCTGCACGAGCTGCTTATATATTGTGGAGATTAACTCTTGGTCAGTTGTTCCATTTGCTGTCATTTTCTCCCATTCTGAGGGAGAACGTCTTTTCAACCTTGTTTATAGTTTCCTTTGCTGTGCAAAAGTTTTAAGTATAACCAGGTCCCATTTGTTTATTTTTGGTTTTATTTCCCTTACTCTAGGAGGTGAGTCACAGAGGACTGTGATTTGTGTCCAAGAGGGTTCTGCCTATGTTTCCCTCTAAGAGTTTAATAGTTTCTGGTCTGACATTTAAATATTAATCCCTTTTGAGTTTGTCTTTGTGTATGATGTTAGGAAGCATTCTAATTTCATTCTTTTACACAGAGCTGTCCAGTTTTCCCAAACTGGGAATGTTAGTATCTGATCCATAGTCCAGGAGCACCTGATCCACTTGGGTTTTGCCGGTGGCTCAGTGCTAAAGAATCTGCTTGGGAGACCCAGGTTCAATCCCTGGGTCAGGAAGATCCTTTGGAGAAGGGAATGGCAAATCATTCCATATTCTTGCCTGGAGAATTCCATGGACAGATGAGCCTAGCAGGCTATAGTTGCAAAGAGTTAGACATGACTGAATGACTAACACACGCACACACACACACACACTCACTCACACAGTAGTAAAGAATCCACCGTAATGCAGAAGACACAGGAGACACAGGTTCAGTCTCTGAGTCAGGAAGATCCCCTGGAGGAGGGCATGCAACCCACACCAGTATTCTTGCATGGAGAATCCCATGGACAGAGGAGCCTGGCAGGCTACAGCCTATAGGGTTGCAAAGAGTTCAACAGTAGTGAAGCAAATGAGCATACACTGATCCACAAAGTTGTTTTAATGACTAAAAGAGTTTATATACGCAACATCCTGAGGATTGTGCTTGACATCTAATATCATATAAATTAAAATTATTGTTATTTATAATTTTGCACTTGTATTCATAATGAAAATTGTTCTATAATTTTCCTTTCTTGTACTTACCTTCTAAGAGCTTTGCTGACAATAAATTAGTAGTAACATTATGTTCTTATTTTTTCTGTTCTCTAGCAAATTTTATAAAATATTAGAGCTATCTAAATTTTATTAGTGTTTCATTTTGAGAAGAACTTTAACTCCTGATTCTATTTAATTGTCATGAGAAAATTCTAATTTTCTATTTCTGTTGGTATAAGATTGATAAATTATATTTTTCCATAAATCTATTTTTGTATCTAATTACTCATATTCATTGGTTAATTTTTTCAACGGTCTTTTAAATTTTCACTGCATCTATAAGTATGAACTCAATTGTTTCCTAATATCTCTTGCTTTTCTTTTTTTAATTTTTTGGTCTTGCCATCACTTTGTCTGTTCTTTCAAACTCAGCTGTTAACTGTGTTGATCTGCGCCACTGTAACGTTATTTTCCTTGCCATTCATTTATGCTTTTATCATTTGTTTTTTCCTATTCATAGCAGGAATAGGAAGTTCTTTTCTTTCTTAGCTTTTTAAATTTGATGTTTGATTCTTTAATTCTCAGCCTTTCTTTTAAATGTGTTAGCATTTAAAACCAAATTAACATTCCCTCTATGCACATTTGGAGAAGGAAATGGCAATCCATGTCAGGATTCTTACCTGGAGAATTCCACCGGATAGAGGAGCTGTGGGGTTGCAAACAGCTGGACACACTGAGTGACTAACACACTGTGCACACTGGGTCTCCCTTGTAGCTCAGCTGGCAAAGAACCCACCTGCAAAACAGGAGGCCCTGGTTTGATTCCTGGGTCAGGAAGAGCTGATGGGGAGGAATGGGCTACCCACTCCAGTATTTTGGAGTTTCCCTAATGGCTCAGCCAGTAAAGAATCTGCCTGCAATTCAGGAGACCTGGGCTCAATCCCTGGGTTGGGAAGACCCCCTGGAGAAGGGAATGGCTATTACCCCAGTATTCTGGCCTGGAAGATTTCCATGTACTGTATTGTTATGGGGTCGTGAAGAGTCAGACATGACGGATCGACTTTCACTTCACTGTGCACACTATTAGCTGCACACCAAAAGGTTTGGTATGAATTGTTTTCATTAAAACTTTAATGCTAAATGTTGACCAATTTCCATTATTGTTTATTTTTTAATATGTGGTACACATACATACGTTTTTCTAAATTCCAATATGACATATTTTCTCATCAACTTTTTTGTTATTGAATTTTATCAAATGATTTTCTCCATTTTTGAGAATATATGATAAAAAGAAAATAGTATTATGTATCTCTATTTTGACAGTAAGGTGAATTTTATAGTTGTTTGTCACATGGTGGAACATTTATTGAAACAGATTTTTTACCTAGGTTATGGTTAAGTTTCCTAAGTATGTTTCCTATACATGTTTGAAAAAGTATATTTTTAAACTTTTTATTTGTGGAATATAGCATTTTGTATTTTATACATGTATTAATTGATTTTGCTAATCAAACTTTTCGAAATGATGATCTTACTGATTTTTTCCTGTCTGCCTGATCTATTAATTATTGAACATTAATTCTTTTATTTACTTGTGAACGTGTGAGTCTTAGCCTCTCAGCCATTTCCAACTCTTTGTGACCCCATGGATTGCAGCCTCTGTCCATGGAATTCTTACCTGTGGTCAATTATAATTTGAATTCAGTAATAAACAATTATTATGGAAATTGTAGCTTTGTAAAATTGAAATTCTTATTTGTAATTTTTTTAACCTGTTTTGAGACTATATCACTAGTCTCACACAATTGTATCTTTCTGGTATTGAACTTATCAATATATGGTGATCTTTTTTGTCATTCGTAATCTTTTTATGGGCTTCCCTGGTGGCTCAGATGGTAAAGCGTCTGCCTGAAATGTGGGAGACCCAGGTTCAATTCCTGGGTCGGGAAGATCCCCTGGAGAAGGAAATGGCAATCCACTCCAGCACTCTTGCCTGGATTAAAAAAAAAAAAAAAAAGCTATATCTTTAAAATCCCATGGACAGAGGAACCTGATAGGCTACAGTCCCTGGGGTTGCAAAGAGTTGGACATGACTGAGCGACTTTCTTTTTTCTGTTACTTATAAAACTATATTAGCTTCTTTTGGTTAGTATTTATATTTCATCTTCAACATATTTCTATTTGGTTAGTATTTCATCTTCAACATATTTCTATTTTGGTTAGTATTTATATTTCATCTTCAACATATTTCTATTTTGGTTAGTATTTATATTTCATCTTCAACATATTTCTATTTGGTAGCAGTACTTAACTAAAAAGTCTAATCTGATAGTCTTTGTCCTTAAAGGTTAAGAATTTAGTCCAGTTATGTTATTGTTAATACTTTTCAATGTGTTTGTTTCTATCTTGTTATTTTGTGCTTTTATTTTGTTTATCTATAACTGAGGAAGATTTTCTTTGAATAATATAGTTTTCCTCCTCTCACTACTATCTACTTATAGACAATAAATAAATCTTTCTAGGCTACTTTTTGAATAACTTCTAACTTTTCACCCAATTTTTAAATTCCCTTTTAATTGAGTTTAATATATAACTTAACCTATCCACTAAGTTTAAAATTATAATCGCTGCTTTTGTGAATAGAAGCTCTTTCTGATTGTTTTCCAAACTTCCTCAAAAAGTTTCATATGCCCTTTTTCTTTGTTTATATACTTAATCTCTTTTATTATTTCAAATTTATTAATGATATTTAATTTTTTCTTTCTTGCAATTTAAAATTACCATGGATAATTTTATATGATTGTTTGTTTTCATAACTTTTAACTCTGAACTTGTGTTCATTGGAACATTTTGTTTATAGAATTCTTTGAGGCCTAGTCTGAGGTACATTTTCTAGAGAGGAATTGAGTTTGTTTCTGCTTATTCCTAGGAGCACCACTAATCTGGATTCACTTTGCATGAGTTGGCATGAATTTGTGCTATAGACACACAGAATAGGAGTACTGTGTTGTGATATCTCCCAAGGAGAATTTTTCATGTTCTTCTGATAACATAATCAATAGAATGATTCTTCTATCCTCTTCTGCTCGGCAACCTAACACTGCCCACCTAACCTTTGGGACTGAGGTTTCTGTAAGGCAGTTGTATTAGANTCCTTTATTGAGCCCATCTTTGCATGAAATGTTCCCTTGGTATCTCTAATTTTCTTGAAGAGATCTCAATATGCTACTGAAGAATAATGCAGAAATAATTCCAGAAAAAATGAATAGATGGAGCCAAAGTGAAAACAATGCCCAGTTATGGATGTGACTGGTGATGGAAGTAATGCCCGATGCTGTAAAGAAAAATATTGCATAAAAACCTGTAATGTTAGGTCCATGAATCAAGGTAAATTGGACTTGGTCAAACAGGAGATGGCAAGAAGGAACATCAACATTTTAGGAATCAGTGAACTAAAATGGAATGAAATGGGTGAATTTAACTCAGCTCACCATTATATCTACTATTGAGGGAAAGAATCCCTTAGAAGAAATTATGTAACCCTCATAGTCAACAAGAGAATCCAAAATGCAGTATTTGGGTGCAATCTCAAAAACGTCAGAATGATCTCTGTTCGTTTCCAAGGCAAAACATTCAGTGTCACAGTAATCCAATTCTATGCCCCAACCACGGAAGCTGATGTTGAAAGGTTCTATGATGACCTACAAGACCTTCTAGAATTAACACCAAAAAAAGATGCCCTTTCCATCACAGGGGACTGGAATGCAAAAGTAGGAAGTCAAAGGATACCTGGAGTAACAGATAAGTTTGGACTTGGAGAACAAAATAAAACAGGCAAAGACTAACAGTTTTGCCAATAGAACAACAACAGAGTTTTGCCAATTCTAACACAAGAGAAGACTCTACACATGGACAATCACCAGATGGTCAATACCAAAATCAGAATGATTATGTTCTTTGTAGCCAAAGATGGAGAAGCTCTATCTAGTCAGCAAAAACAAGACTGGGAGCTGACTGTACCTCAGATCATGAACTCCTTATTGCCAAATTCAATTTAAATTTTAAAAAAGTAGGGAAAACCACTAGACCATTCATATATGACCTAAATCAAATCCCTTATGATTATACAGTGGAAGTGAGAAAAGATTCAAAAGATTAGATCTGATAGACAAGTGCCTAAAGAACTATGGATAGAGGTTCACGACACTGAACAGGAGGCAGTGATCAAGACCATCCCCAAGAAAAAGAAATGAAAGAAAGGCAAAATGGTTGTCTGAGAAGGCCTTATAAAAATAGCTAAGAAAAGAAGAGAAACAAAAGGCAAAGGAGAAAAGGAGAGATAAATACATTTGAATGCAGAATTCCAAAGAATAGCAAGGAGAGATAAGAAAGCATTCCTCAGTGATCAATGCAAAGAAATACAGGAAAACAATAGAATGGGAAAGACTAGAGATCACTTCAAGAAAATTAGAGATACCATGGGAACATTTCATGCAAAGATGGGGACAATAAAGGAGAGAAACAGTATAGATCTAACAGAAGCAGATGATATTAAGAAGAGGTGGCAAGAATACATAGAAGAACTATACAAAAAAGATCTTCAAGACCCAGATAACCATGATGGTGTGATCACTCACTTAGAGCCAGACATCCTGGAATATGAAGTCAAGTGGACCTTAGGAAGCATCACTACAAACAAAGCATGTGGAGGTGATGGGATTCCAGTTGAACTATTTCAAATCCTAAACAATAATACTGTGAAAGTGCTGCACTCAATATGCCAGCAAATTTGGAAAACTCAGCAGTGCCCATAGGACTGGAAAAGGTCATTTTCATTCTAATTCCACAGAAAAATAATGGCAAAGAATGTTCAAACTATCACACAATTGCACTCTTCTCACATGCTAGCAAAATAATGCTCAAAATTCTCCAAGCTAAGCTTCAACAGTGCATGAACTGAGAAGTTCCAGATGTTCAAGCTGGATTTCGAAAAGGCAGAGGAACCAGAGCTCAAATTTCAACATTCACTGGATCATAGAAAAATCAAGAGAGTTCCAGAAATACATATATTTCTGGTTTATTGACTACACCAAATCCTTTGACTGTGTGAATCACAAACCGTGGAAAATTCTTAAAATGATGGGAATACTAAACCACCTTACCTACCTCAAACAATATGCCTGTGATTCTTTCTCCAAGCTTATACTAAAAATTAATAGTTTTCATCATTTTATAAGTGGCCTGTTAGGTAAAAAAAGAAACAGAATAGAATCGAATAGGCTTCTTTTTCATAAGTAGTTGGAAAAGTTTTCCATAGTTGCCCCACTTTGTTTAGCAGATATACAAGACCAAATGGTAAGGAATCCCTCATTTGCACAGAACTCACAATACTGCAGCTTTCTCCATCACAGACTATGACTCACAAAAGAACAACATTACTCAAGACTTGAAATAAAAGATTTATATTAGTCAACTGCTGAAGCTGATCCAAACTTTTTCTCATTTAGGTCAATTTTAACCACTACTGAGGATTGTATGACTCATAAACCTGTGATAGATGTGCCAGCCAACGTCACAACTAACTTCTACAACTGTTAAAAAAGATCCTACTTAAAGTAGGTACAATCACTGTCTTACACTCATTCACTTTAATAAAGGAATTGATGTTGTGAATGACACATCATTTGTTATCCTCTTAGAAGATATGCCAGTTTCCAGAATTTTTATTAAAAGAATGTTGGCCTCATCTAAGTCACAAAAGTAGCAGGTCCAAGAAGAGGGTAGTCTAAGGAATAAAAACCCAGATTCCTGTTCAACAACTTTAGTAAGAATGGTCCTTAAGAGTCTTCTGTGGGTACTGGTTGAATTGACTCCTGAGTAGCTGCAGCTTAGAGAATCTGCAACTGGAAGTGGCATTACTTCAAAGTTAGATGGATCCTGTCCTGCATGCCCCACACCTCACCTATCCAAAGTTCCAGAGAGAACGATGAGCATCTATATCACCACTGCACCAACTTCTCAACACCCAAAGTTTGGAAGACACAAAACCATCCCAGAGCCAAATGCACTCACTAGAACAGCCTTCCCTCTGAGCCCCAACGCCCTCTTGTCTGGGGCTACCTATACTGGAGAGACAATAAGAGGTGGACTCCTTGCAGTCCAAGGGACTCTCAAGAGTCTTCTCCAACACTATAGTTCAAAAGCATCAATTCTTCAGCACTCATCTTTCTTTACAGTCCAACTCTCACATCTTCAGTGGAAAAAATATGGTCTTGACTAGACGGAATCGATCAGAATAGTCATATGACAGACAATTAAAAGATTTAAGTTTTAACCTGGCTAGAAGAAAACACAGTAAGAAGTTGCTTTCTGTTTTCAAATTCTGGAAGATGATCACATGAAGAATTGATGCTTTTGAACTGTGGTGTTGGAGAAGATTCTTGAGAGTCCCTTGGACCACAAGGAGATCCAACCAGTCCATCCTAAAGGAAATCAGTCCTGAGTGTTCATTGGAAGGACTGATGTTGAAGCTTAAACTACCAATACTTTGGCCACCTGATGTGAAGAACTTACTCATTTGAAAAGACCCTGATGCTGGAAAAGATTGAAGGTGGGAGGAGAAGGGGATGACAGAGATGAAGTGGTTGGATGATATCACTGACTCAATGGACATGAGTTTGAATAAACTCTGGGAGTTTGTGATGGACAGGAGGCCAGCATGCTGCAGTCCATGGGGTTGCAAAGAATCACTGACTAACACGACTGAGCAACTGAACTGAACTGAATGGGAGATACCCATACAACATTATCAAGCAATTATCCTCTGATTAAAAATAAATTAATCTCTCTGTATTTAGATAAACACACAACAGAATATCACTTAGCCATTAAAAACAATAAAATTCTTCCATTTGCAACAACATGGATGAATCTGGGTAATACTATGCTTAGTAAAATAATTCAGACAGAGAAAGACAAATACTCTATATTATCAATGATACATAGAATCTAAAAATGATACATAGAATCTAAATGTATATAACAAAACAGAAACAGACTCACAGGTACAGAAAACAAAATAGTGGTTATCAGTGGGAAGAGGGAAGGGGGAAGGAGCAAGACTAGTATATGGGATTCAGTTCAGTCCGACTCTTTGGGACCCCATGAACCGCAGCATGCCAGGCCTCCCTGTCCATCACCAACTCCCAGAGTTTACCCAAACTCATGTCCATCAAGTCAGTGATGCCATCTAACCATCTCATCCTCTGTTATCCCCTTCTCGTCCTGCCTTCAATCTTTCCCAAAATCAAGGTCTTTTCAAATGAGTCAGCTCTTCACATCAGGTGGCCAAAATATTGGAGTTTCAGCATCAACATCAGTCTTTCCAATGAACACCCAGGACTGATTTCCTTTAGGATGGACTGTTTGGATAGGGACACAAACTAACATGCTAAATAAATAAACAACAGGGATATACTGAAGAGCATAAAGATACATAGATATTATGCAGTAATAACCCTGAAAATAGCATAACCTATAAAAATGTTGAATTACTATGTTGTACATCTGACACTAATATAACACTGTAAATCAACTATACTTAAATTAAAAAAGAAAGAAAGTTAAATCAGTATGAAACATGTTAAACCCATGCTACTCTGAAGGATAAAAGCTTCTAATAGTCAACATTCATTAAGAGTATATTTTATATCTGGCATCATCATAAATAATTTACAAACATAAATAGAATGACACCAAGAAATGTAGCTGAATCACATTTTCTGTCTTTGGTGCATTACCCATTGCTCTAATATGTTATATTTTAATTATGAATATAACTTTGATATTTAAGTCTTTCATATTGGTAAGCCTAAGAATTCCTTCTCCTTTATGATCCATTGCCTCACAAGGTATTTTACTTTTTTAGGCCAAATGACTTACTTTACTGCGTCTAATATCCTCTACTTTAGCAAGAGCTTGGAGCAGGTCCAGCATCTTGAGAATCTTGCCTAAGGTCAGTTGCATGGTCTGAAAGTGATGGATACCGGATTCAGTCACAGAAGACCTTAATCTAGGCTCCAGCTTTTAATCCCTGTGCTGTACTGCTTCCTGCTGGATGAGATTGCCACTCTTTATCTTCAATTTCTGGTAGTTTTCACAGCAGCTTTCCTTTCTCTGAATGATACACTTTTTAGTTTGCTAAGACAGATTCTTAGAGTTTTTCACATCCATATGAAATATGACTATAACACTCTGAAACTGATTTTGTGTGCAGTTGATAGATACCACCCAGGTTGCTTAAGTGTATGCAATCAGAAGAACACATGCATACATGGACTTAAATGACTGACATGCCATGGAAAAATTAACAAGTAGGTCAAAGCTCCTAGAAAAGGACTGTGTGGAAAGCATATGGTATAATATATGAATTTTCCAAGAGGAGGAACAGTGATTCATCTCTTCCCTCACACTGAGAGACACTCCTCACTTGTTTTTGACTCCTCTGAGCCATGAAGCAATGGGTATTTCTAATTTAGTTAAAGGACTGGCTTCAGAATTTTGAAACATTTTTTTCTAGTGACAATAATGTTGTGAACTGTACTGTTACTAGGGTAATTTCATCTAGGCATATAGGTTCACACCTTTGTCAATATTTCAAGTAAACAAAAAATATACAGACATGTGACCAGTGAAAATTGTTTCTTTAAAATGTCCTGTACTTTTCTGCAGTTTTAGTACTCTGCAGTTCTTTAAATACAGAAGCTATGAAAATTAATCTTGCATATCTCTTCTACATCTATCATAATCAATACAACTCAAATTGGTAGTGGTCATTTGGGGAAAGGAAGCTGCTGATAAGAATAAAGAACATGAGTTAGATGGCTCATAAAAACTGAAATCACATTGAAGGAAATGACATTATAAGTCCATTGGACATAGATTGGTTATGCTCAGGCATGTAAATATGCTTGCTTATTTTAAAAATAAATATGTTTTTAACTTTACAAACCTCCTACTGTTTCCAACATAATTTTTGCTAGTGTATAGAAAATAGGTGTTGATTTTTTTTTCCTTTCTACAAATGGATCCTTAAAATGGTAGGGAGGATCACAGAGTTACACATTCAAATAATATTAATTTTAAAGTAGATGTACTACATACTGAGAGGAAAATTGGGAAATGGCTACTTAAATGTTAGCAATTTAGGACTGAGAAGGAATACACACTGATTGGGAAGGCAGATGCTGGAATAATATCGAGATATAAATAGAGCAGATCAAACTGAGATAACAGGGAGATGTGTANCACGCTAGCCTCACTTTCATTTGCAAAGAAAAAAAAATTGATTTGAGAAATTCTGCATCAAAATATTACTGAATCCAGTCAATAAAAATATAGATATAAGTATGTTTTGAGTTTACAAAGAGCATTTGAATGTTATAAGGCTAAGTTAGAGGTATTAAAATAAATTTCCTTAAGTTTTAATCTAGAAATAGTAATAAAATAGTGGCTAGCAAATTATTTTTAAAAAGAAATCAATTTAATAATAATAATTTAACCCATGAAGCAGCCTAAATATATAATTTGATATTACATGCAAAATAATTTACATTGTTTATCTGGACGATAACATTAAGAAAATCCCTCCATTCTCCTGTACATATTTACTGTGCATAGTTTCCTAAAAAATCTTCTTTATGCTATTAGCTAGACTATCAACTATTATGTATGAGCTGCATATTTTTGCATGTATTATTTTCTTTTAATTGAGAGCATTAGCAAATAATAAAGAAAGGAGTTGTTTATACATTTGGGGGCAAAGTTTCTTAAATCCTTAAAAATATTTTGTTTCTCTTTTAAAAGCTATAGTATTAATCTGATATAAAATCTTTGGAGATTATTAAAAATTTTAGGATTCATGTTGAGGTGAGGTGAAGTCGCTCAGTCGTGTCTGACTTNTGGGGGCAAAGTTTCTTAAATCCTTAAAAATATTTTGTTTCTCTTTTAAAAGCTATAGTATTAATCTGATATAAAATCTTTGGAGATTATTAAAAATTTTAGGATTCATGTTGAGGTGAGGTGAAGTCGCTCAGTCGTGTCTGACTTTTTGCAACCCCGTGGACTGTAACCTACTAGGCTTCTCCGTCCATGGGATTCTCCAGGCAAGAATACTGGAGTGGATTGCCATTTCCTTCTCCATGTTACCATTAATAAAACCTCATCATCTCTGTTGTAAAGCCTACCTCTCCACAAACTCCCTCAGTTAGATTTATAGTCATAACCCTCTGTTCCTATATGTTTCAATGTGTATGGAACTCATTCATTTTTGACTCATTGGACTTAACTGTGCTAGGCATACATGTGTGTTTAATATATGTTTGAACAATAAACCACTAATGTGAGGAGAGAATATGAGTATTGCAAGTACTAATACAGTATATGTATATCAATACAATATAAAAGAAATATTAAAGAAATTGACCAAATGCACAATACTTATTTTCCTTTTCCCAGGCAACTACAAGAATCATGTGGATCAGACTGTGTCCCTTCCCCTGTGATTCTCTTAATAAAACCTATAAAGCCTCTCTTATTTGCTAAAGCCATTTATAAATTATTTTTTATAATCAGGACAGCCTGTGGAATAGAAGCTTGTATCTCTAAGGCTAATTGGAAATTATATGAAAATTATATAAAAATTATAACTTTTCAGAACTAGTTTCAGTATTCAGTAATAGATTTAATTTTCTGACAAATTTAAAAACTGAAAGAATTCAAAGCAGATGTAGAAAGAAAATACTGCAGACAATTGTACGTCAAGGAAAAAGTAAATATGTAAATAGAGTATTAAAGTTAGTAAGTTTCTTTTTCCAAAAATCTAACTTGAGAAATCACTATGGAAATTTTAATTGCAGATAATGTGACTAAGCCAGTAGAGATCTAATATAGAAAGAATGCTCACATATGTGAGCATGCATGCAAAACTGATACATGCCCACAAAAACATATACAAAAGCAGGATCTGAAGAAAAGCTAACCAGCTACTTAACCTAGAGGCAAAGTAGGGGAGAAAACATAGTGACCTGATACTGTCAAATAAAGCAATATGTCACTGATAAAAATGTTTATACTGACTCTATGTAAATATAGTCTAAACAATGTATCTTATGGTCAAACGAAATGACCCAGCTGTAGATTATTTTGTTTTGGGTGTTCAGAATGGAGAGTGGTTCAAAACATAAACACACATACACACGGGCAAAAAATTTTCACTGAAAACTGTTACAACTTCTAAACATACCCTGGGAAATGATCAAGTAAAGCTTTTTAAAAGTGTGTCTAAAATTCTTAAATTAGTGGGAATAACTAGCGTATAAACTCAAGCAATTGCTATAGTTGAATCCTCAGCTCTTAGCTGAGTGCCTGTCACATAGTACATGCTCAAATAATTCCTTCACTAATGTAATTTTATTGACCTGCACAATCAAGGAATAATCTTTGATCAGATAATTCTGTAGGGCAAATTTTATCAGCAGAAAGGCAAACTGCAAAGATATTTAAGAGTTAGACAAATTATACTAGAAATTATACATGTTCAAAGAAGTTCATAGCAGTATCATTTTTAATAAGGAATAAAGTGAAAACAATCTAAATGTACATAACCAGCAGATTGGTTCTATACAGTACTGTAAACCACCAATGGAATAGTGTGCAATCATTAACATTCTTGGGTAGATGTACATTGATTGACATGGGAAAACATTCAGGATACATTGCTAATGAAATAGCAAGTACAAAATCAGCAAGTTTTTAAGAAGCAATATTATGTAATGGTTCAAAATAACATCTCTAGTGTCAGCCTGCTTGGATTCATAGCTCAGTTTAGCCCACTGGAAAAAATGTTATCTTATTGGCTTTATCAAGTACTTAGGATTGCAGAGAAAATTAAGTGAAAGGATAAATAAAAACTCTTACAACAATGATTCTCAATAAAATTTAGCTATGCTATCAATAAGTGTTAAGTGTTAGTCACTTTAGTCATGTCCGACTCTTTGTGGCCTAATAAACTATAGCCTACCAGGCTCCTCTATAAATGGAATTCACCAGGCAAGAATACTGGAGTAGCTTCAAGTCCATTCTCCAAGAGATCTTCCTGACCCAGGGATCAAACCCGGTCTCCTGCAGCTCCTGAATTGGGCAGGTGGGTTCTTTACCACTAGTGCCACCTAAGAATCCATCTAGATTTACGTCTAAATATTTATCTACAGATCCCTATTTATTTCCAAGGCAAACCATTCAATGTCACAATAATCCAAGTCTATGCCCCAACCACTAATGCCAAAGAAGCTGAAGTTGAACGGTTCTATGAAGACGTACAAGACCTTCTATAATTAACACCAAAAATAGATGTCCTTTCATTATAGGGGGCTAGAACACAAAAGTAGGAAGTTAAGGGATACCTGGAACAATAGGCAAGTTTGGTTTTGGAGTACAAAATGAATCAGGGCAAAGGCTAACAGAGTTTTGCTAAGAGAACGCACTGGTCATAGTAAACATCCTCTTCCAATAACATAAGAGATGACTCTACAAATGGACAACTGATGGTCAATACTGAAATCAGATTGACTATAGTCTTTGCAGTTGAAGATGAAAAAGCTCTACACAGTCAGCAAAAACAAGACCAGGAGGTGACTGTGGCTCAAATCATCAACTCTTCACTGCGAAATTTAGATTTAAACTGAAGAAGGTAAGGAAAACCACTAGATCATTCGGGTATGACATAAATCAAATCCCTTATGATTATAAACTGGAAGTGACAAATAGATTCAAGGGATTAGATCTGGTAGACAGAGTGCCTCAAGAACTATGGACAGAGTTTTATAACATTGTACAGGAGACAGTGAGCAAAACTATTACGATGAAAAAGAAATGCAAAAAGGCAAAATGGTTGTCCAAGGAGGCCTCACAAACAGCTGAGAAAAGAGAGAAGCAAAAGGCAAACTAGAAAAGGAAATATATACCCATCTGAATGAGAGTTCCAAAGAATAGCAAAGAGAGATAAAAAGCCTTCCTCAGCAATCAATGCAAAGAAATAGAGGAAACCAATAGAATGGGAAAGACTAGAGATGTCTTTAAGAACATTAGAGATACCGAGGGAACATTTCATCAAAAGATGGGCATGGTATGGACCTAACAGGAGCAGACAATATCAAGAAGGGGTGGCAAGAATACACAGAACTACCAAGAAAAAAAAAAAAAAAGCCTAATGACCCAAATAACCACGATGGTGTGATCACTCAACTAGAGCCAGATATTTTGGAGCATGAAGTCAAATCGGCTTTAGGAAGCATCATTACAAACAAAGCAAGTGGAGGTGATGGGATTCCAGTTGAGCTATTTCAAATCCTAAAAGATGATGCTGTGAAAGTGCCGCACTCAATATGTCAGCAAATTTGGAAAACTCAGTAGTGGCCACAGGACTGGTAAAGCTCAGTTTTCATTCCAATCCCAAAGAAAGGAAATGCCAAAGAATGTTCAAACTAACACACAATTGTACTCATCTCACACGCTAGCAAAGTAATGCTCAAAATTCTCCAAGGCAGGCTTCAACAGTATGGGAACTGAGAACTTTCAGATGTTCAAGCTGGATTTAGAAAAGGCAGAGGAACCAGAGATCAAATTGCCAACATCTGTTGGATCATCGAAAAAGCAAGAGAGTTCCAAGAAAACATCTACTTTATTGATTATGCCAAAGCCTTTGCCTCCTAAGAAATGTGTATGCAGGTCAAGAAGCTACAGATAGAACCAGATATGGAACAACAGACTGGTTTCAAATTGGAAAAGAAGTACCTCAAGGCTGTATATTGTCACCCTGCTTATTTAATGTATATGCAGAGTACATCATGTGAAATGCCAGGTTGGATGAAGCACAAGCCGAAATCAAGATTGCCGGGAGAAATATCAATAACCTCAGATATGCAGATGACACCACCTTTATGACAGAAAGCAAAGAGGAGCTAAAGAGCCTCTTGATGAAAGTGAAAGAGGAGAATGAAAAAGCTGACTTAAAACTCAACATTCAAAAAACAAAGATCATGGCATCCGGTCCCATTACTTCATGGAAAATAGATCGGGAAACGATGGCAACAGTGTCAGACTTTATTTTCTTGGGCTCCAAAATCACTGCAGATGGTGACTGCAGCCATGAAATTATAAGGCGCTTGATTCTTGGGTAAAAAGCCATGATCAACCTAGACAGCATATTAAAAAGCAGGGACAGGACTGATGCTGAAGCTGAAGCTCTAATACTCTGGCCACCTGATGCAAAGAACTGAATCACTGGATAAGACCCTGATGCTGGAAAAGACTGAAGGCAGGAGGAGAAGGGAAAGACAGAGGATGAAATGGTTGGATGACATCACCGACTTGACGGACATGAGTTTGAGCAAGCTCCAGGAGTTGGTGAGAAACAGGGAAGCCTGGTGTGACGCAGTCCATGAGGTTGCAAAGAGTCAGACATGACTGAGTGACTGAACTGAACTGAACAGATAAATAAAGATAAAATATACATAGATATAAGCCTGGAAGGATATATATCAAAATATTCATGGAGAATATCTATGAATAATAGGAATATAGATAATGACCATTTCCTAGACTTCTTGAAATAAAAAGAATTTTTATATATCTGAGATACCTTTATAGAAGAAATTATTTTTGAGGATGGAGTAATTTAGGACATAAGATTATACAATTTTGGATTCTTAGGACTGGATAGAACCCAAGCTAAGGGAGAACATTTCCAATCATAGGAAATTATCCAAATATAAATTTAGCAAACTTAGCCCTTCACTATAGAGATGAACCATTTTATCTCTACAGAACAATGACCTTGAAAACTAAGCCTGAAAATGCCCTGTTTTTAGAAAGATGATTCCGATCAGGCACTGGCAATGCTGCATCCACTGCATCTGCCAGACTTCCCTAGTGGCTCAGCGTAAAGAATTTCTCTGGCAATGCAGGAGACATGGGTTTAATGCCTGGGTCTAGAAGATCCCCTGGAGAAGGAAATGGCAACCCACTGCTGTATTCTTGCCTGGAAAATTCCATGGACAGAGAAGCCTGGTGGGCTACAGTTCAGGGGATCACAAGATTCAGACACAATTTAGCAACTAAACCACCACCACCACCTGCATCCCTCAGAACAGCACTTTCCAATATGTTTTTGAGTAGTGACTCAGTTGAAATTTTCTCCCCAGCCTCAAATGTGCTAAGCAAATTCAAAATCAAAATTGTTCCTTTTTTTTAAACCATTTTTATTTTTATTTTTTAATTTTTACTTTACNCACATCAAGCTTCCCCGTCCTTCACTGTCCCCTGGAGTTTGCTCAAGCTCCTGTCCATGGAGTCAGTGATACTATCTAACCATCTCATCCTCTGCCACCCCCTTCTCCTCCTGCCCTCAATCTTTCCCAACATCAGGGTCTTTTCCAATGAGTCAGCTCTTTGCATCAGTTGGCCAAAATATTGGAGCCTCAGTTTCAGCATCAGCATCAGTCTTTCCAATTCAGTAGTAGTAATACTACTCTATTAGTATATGGTATTAATTACTACAGCTTTTTAATAAATGTTGATATGTGCTAGGGCCTGCTGTTCTACCTTGTTATTCTTGGGCCTTTGCTCTTCCATATAAAATTTAGGATCTACTTAACAACTTCCAAGAAAAACCATGAGAAGTTTTGTTTTGAGTTCTATTGAACTTACAGAGTTAGGGGAGAATAGTTATCTTTAAAACAGCTATTCTTCCTGACTAGGATCACTCTAGTTTACTCAGACATACTGTCTTTCAGTAATATTTGGTAGTTTTAAAGTACTCAACAAATTCTGATAGATGACACCTCCCTACCTTCCCAGACCCTATGGGTCCCTTATAGATTATTATCATGAGAGAGATTATGTTTATTACATGTCCTAATTTGCTATTGTTGTACAGGAATGCTCCTGATTTTGTACATTGATCTTGTAGCCATAACCTTGAACTCCTTTATTAAATGTAGATTTAAAAAAATACAAACACATCTGACAATAAAGTTTTATTTTTGTTTCCAGTTTTTAATTCATCTTATTTATTGAATTGATTCCAGCAAAGCAACAGAGGATACCCTCGTGTTATTCTTAAGGAGCGCTTCTAAAATTTCACCATCAAATGGTATGATTTATATAGTTTTTCATAGGTGAGACAGTTTACTAACAGAACCTGCTTTTGTTTGGGTGTAGCAATGTGTCTTGCTAAAAATTACATTTCCAGGTTCCCTTTAGTATGAGGAAGCCATGTGACAGTTTGGCCAATGAGGTGAAAGTGGAAATTGTTACGTAGGGCTTCCAAAGCTCCTTAAAGTGGGACAGACTCATTGCCCTTTTATCCTTTTCACTTCCTTGTCTTCCTACCTGGAACTCATGTGCAAGGCTGGACATGGAAAAGCCCATCCATCTTGTGACCAGAAGCTGGCCATGTGAACCCATCTTTGAACTACTGAGCTAACGCTAACCAATGAAATTCATGTTTCATGGGAAAACTAGAACTGATTTTTTTTTTAAAGAAACAGATTGGGTTTCTGTAACACACAGCTGAAATGAAATTCTGAAGTGATGCTAAGAAGTAGGGTGCTGAAACAAAACCCAATATACAGAATTGACTTAGTGTTTAAGGGAGGGACTTTGAGGAATGGGGACACATTTCATGGCTGGAAAGATGGTGACTTGTATGGAGATGATAAAATGTTCGGTCAACTTTGACAATTTGACACTGGAGAGTAGACCAAATGCTGCTGTGGCTGTAGCATTAGGGGAAATGTTAGGAGAAAAACTGAAAATGTTGACAAGGGATGGCTCTTTCCTGCTGTGTTCAGCAAAGTCCTAGCAGAGAGAAATGTACCTTTTCTCTATTGAGGCAAATACCTACAGAGATGGAGGAAAATTTCACCTCAATAAAGAAAGAAGTTTCTGACATTTTTTATTGTTATTTTATTTTTTGAATATAAATTTATTTAAATTTGAGGTTAATTACTTTACAATATTGTATTGGTTTTGCCATACATCAACATGAATCCGCCACAGGTANAACCATTGACCTTGTACTGAACAGCAGAAATCATAACTGTGGATTTCTGTCAGCCTGCTGCCTTTCCTGTTCATGCCACATCCACTAGAAAATTATTATCTTCCCCAAGAATAAGAAGTGAGCTCTACTTTATAGAAAGAGGTTATATATTTGAAATAATCCAATCATTATTTTTCTACCCTATGAAATTATTATGCTAATGAGCTTCTCTAAAAAAATCATTTTCTATGACTTTTGTTCAAGCTTGGAAGAAAAGGTTAGAAGAAATAACTGTGATTTCAACTTATACCAAGGTAATTATGGGAGGTATCTAGTCATCCTATAGATAGAGGACATCTAAATATCTGCCTAAACAGTGAAAATATGAGTTTAAAGACTTTTTAATGTTTTACCCAACGTTTAGCAATTTAAGAACCCTATACAAGCTATTTTTTTTCTTTTAGAATCTTCCCCAATATGGATAGCTATTGGAAGGAAAATGAAAGAGAGAAGGAATGGAGGCACAGTGGGAGGGAGAGAGGGAAGAAAAGGAAGGGAAAATAATACAAGAACTAATGACTCCACAGTACTTGATAAAGGGTACACTGTTCTAATAGTCAAGCATAGATTTACTATGAGTGAGTAAAGTATTAATACCATTCCAGTTTTCAAATGAAAAATTAGAGTCTCATTCAGAGAAATTAAGTGACTTGCTCAGGATCACATAGTAGAAAGGTAATGGAGTTAGGACTCAAACTCAGGTCTTCTGTATAAAAACATCAAACCTTTCCATTGCATTTCAGCCACAACATATGCATTTTGCTCAGAGAGAATGCAAGATAGGAATTCATTCAAAAATGTAAATGGTGACACCGTATCTCTGACAGAATGGTACACAGCCAGAAGGGAGAGGTACAAATCAATGGGATTGTTTTTCCAGTAATTATACAAGAGTCCAAAGATCATTAATAATGGTGAACTCCCCCCCTTTTACTACATATTATTGTTCTTTTCATTTCTTCAAATTTGTAGGCCTAGCTTAAATATCATGGAGAAGGCAATGGCAACCCACTCCAGTACTCTTGCCTGGAAACTCCCATGGATGGAGGAGCCTGGTAGCAGTCCACGGGGTCGCTAGAAGTCGGACACGACTGAGCAACTTCACTTTCACTTTTCACTTTCATGCCCCGGAGAAGGAATGGCAACCCACTCCAGTGTTCTTGCCTGGAGAATCCCAGGGATGGGGGAGCCTGGTGGGCTGCCATCTATGGGGTCGCACAAAGTCGGACACGACTGAAGCAACTTAGCAGCAGCAGCAGCTTAAATATCAAGGTTCAAGCCACCCATTGTTTTGAAAAGTTAGTATGCTTAATTACGTGCTAAATTGCTTCAGTTGTGTCCAACTCTTTGTGACCTTGAGTTTGAGTTTGAGTAAGCTCTGGGAGCTGGTGATGGACAGGGAAGCCGAGAGTGCTGCAGTCCATGGGGTCGCAAAGAGTCAGACAGGACTGAGCGACTGAACTGAACTTTGCAACCCTATGGACCATAGCCCACCAGGTTCCTCTGTCCATGGGATTCTCCTGGCAAGAATAATGGAGTTGGCTGTTGTGCCCTCCTCCAGGGGATCTTCCCAACCCAGTGATCAAATCTACATCTCTAAAGTCTATTGCACTGGCAGACAGGCTCTTTACCACTAGCACCACCTGGGAAATCCTTGCATAATTATATCAATACCTAAAAAAGGAAGCTATTCAAAATTATTTTTAAATGTTACATATTATCATAAGGAAATTAAACTATCATATAGTGCTAAGTAAAGAGCAGGAAAAATGTTCATTATCAAATAGGTCATTACATATTTAAATAAATTATTGGCTTTTAAAACTATCATTATGTGGCTAATTAAGCAATTTTCTTATCTTCTAACAGCCCTTCAGATGGCATAGTTTGTCATCCTCCTGTCTGAAACTTCCCTTTGGCCATTGACTAAAACAAATAAAATGAGTGTTAGAAACTTCCGAAAACCTCTATTCTTCTTAAAGGCAATGTTTACATCTGTTAAACCTTAACAACACTTAAAATCTGTGTCATGTATCAACTATACATTGTCTTGCCTTGTTCTTTATTTCTGCCATAACTTTGTGTAATTAAACTAAGTTACCACAGATAATGGGAACCTACTGTATAGCAGAGGGAACTCTACTCAATGCTCTGTTGTTTCCTAAACAGGAAGAATATCAAAAGTGAGAATGTGTATATACATATAGCTGATTCACTTTGCTGTACAGTAGAAACTAACACAATATTGTAAAGGAACTATACTCTAATAAAACTTTTTTAAAAATAAAAAGCAACCATACTTATATTTTTTAAAAAATAAACTAGGCTCAAGAAAACATCATGGCTCTAGGAAAGCAACTGGGAGATGTCTGAAAATTTTTAACTGATTTACTGTCACTTACCAATACATCCGTTGGATTTTACTGTATTATCCACATGCATCTGGTGTCATATTATAATTACACATTACATATAACATTGTTTTCACTTTAAAACACATATTTTAATTTTATGAACAGGGAGATTCTAAGACAAGTTTTCAAATGGTAGCAATTAACCTTTTAATGAGAAGCAGGGGCTTGAAGGGTTTATAAATTTTCTTGGTATAGTTTGTAACTAACCTTTTCTACTAACAAAGGTACATCCTTAAAAGGATTTCAATTCCAATTTTAGTACAATGCTACTATATCTTTTCAGGACATTTAGTTACAGACAAATTTTTATACTTTACATAAGTGCTAAAAAAAACTAATCATTATACCTTATGTTTACATTTTATACAACATAGCATTCCTTGACAACTATAATCCACTCTGAAGAGAAACTGCAATTGTAAAACTAAAAAATGCATGCACACAGTTTTTTTTGTCTTATTCTTGGCAATTATAAAAGTAATTATGAACAAGATTGCTGGTCAGATGTGTGAAATTCCTGGTTGTTAAAGCCCCAGCTCATAGCCTCTGCTTTAATGAAATATGTCATACAATGCACAGTTCTCTAATATCATTTAACCTATAAATTGTGCTTCTGACCCTTTCATCACTCAAATAGAGAACACAAAGAATAGAATTCATTATAAATTCATGGAGCTTCTAAAACATGAAGAGATACTGGCTATAATTCATTCATGAGTTATTTTCAGTTTATGAAGGAAGGTCTTGCCAAAAGAGAGTAAAAGCAAAGCGCATTAAAATATAAAATTATATGCAGATTTTGCTGAGCATGGTCTTTAAGTTTCTCCACAAATAGTTCCAGCCTTATTCCCATTCAACCCCCCAAATTAAACCACTCTTTCCTATCATATGCACATTGGTATCCCAATCAAAAATTCTGCTTGCCAAAATTATGTTTATGCTATTTTTCTGTCCCACCACAGTCCACAAGATCCTATCTTATCTACAAACTTATGTTTCTAACCTTTTTCCTCAGATCTTTAATAAAATATCCACTTTGCTTCTAAGGTAGCTGTGATCAAGCCAGTTAAATCAACTGTCTACTTTGGCTTGATGTGAACATATTGAAATTTGTGAAATTCTGCTCTATTCAGTTGACAATTATGAGCTGACACACGATTCACTTGACAAAGATGGCACTCTTATGTTCACATCCATTATTTTTCAGTTAAGTGGTAACATCATTGAGACTGGGGGATTGTGTTATTGATTTGAATTTTGTTAGCACAAAAGAAATTAATATATTGAAATAATGCTCTAGACGTCTATTCTGCAAATGAATACAACAGTAGAATATATTCAACAAGAAGGAGATTGAGCATTTTGCAAAGGAAATACAACAATGGCCATCTTATTCTGGAAGATAATTTCCTTTGAGTGGAGACTCAACCAATGTGATGTGAATCACTTAAAAATTCAAATTAGTGATAAATTCACATTACTGTTGGACATTCACTTTGGGAGACATGTGAAAACAGGATTGTTCTTTCTATACTGATTCTGTATATCGGTAAACACTACTGGTTTACCTTTTTTTGTTTTTTCTATGGTTACATAACATTAATAAGGAAGAGTACAGGAACAATAGTATTCAGAGTTACTTTACTCCAATTCTATCGCAGAGACCCAAAACTTTCCATATATCGTCTAATAGGCCCCAAATATTCATGTTAAAATGTACAGACACTATTGTATTATCTCTAAGCTACCCTCCATCTCTAAAAAAGCCTATCATTCATTGATTCTCCCCCTCTGAGAATCAGTATAATTTAATTTTTTTAGATGAGAGAAATAATTTCTGTTTATGAAGTATTAACTTCATACACATGCAATGAAAGTGAGTTTAACAAGCTTCAACATTTAGTAATACAAAATCTAAAAGACGAATTCACCCATAAAAAAATAAATATATGATGATCAGTTCCCCCAGGAGAGAGGAAATCAACTGATCAAAATGAGTGAATAATGGCTTCTGGTTTTAGAGTAAAGAAGTACAATTTGCTTCCTTGAGCAGAGAGGAAATAATTTTACATTAATGTTGACTACTGGTGGTGGGTATATCTGTCTCTGTTTAGTCAAACACTGACAAGGTACTTTGTTTTTTTCTTTTCTTTTTCCTTTTAAGAAGAGAGATCTTGAAGCAAGATAATAATAATAGATAACATTTAATGAAAGCTTTCTACCATACCACACTTTTCTAAGTGCTTTGCATTTATCAATTCATCACAGCCTTGCAAATGTCGATGTATGGCAAAGCCAATAGAGTATTGTAAAGTAAAATAAAGTAAAAAATAATAATAATAAAAAATAAAATAAATAAAATAAAGAAATTAAACCAGGACACAGAAAAATTAAAACTATTTCCCAGAGAAAGACAGCTAATAAAAAGCAGAGGAAGACCAGCAATGAGATCACCGCCCAGAGTTCGCATCCTTAAACACCGAACTATGTCACCACCAGGATGAGCAGAGTCAAAGCTATTCTGCTTAAGAAGTGAGAAACCAAGAAAAAAAGGTTGTAAAAAAGGGGCTTAGAACAATTAGGAAGCCAAGTATAAGCCAAGTTGATATGATACAAACAGGAGAGAATAAGTGAAAATGCAGGAGGACAGAAAGAGAAGATTATCCACATAACTTAAAAACAGGGAGATACAATATTCTATTCTGCAGTCCATGCTGCAGTCCATGGGGTCTCAACAAGTTGGACAAAACTGAGCAACTGAACTGAACTGAATATTCTATTCAAATTTACTACATGTGTTTTACTCATTCAGTTTCAGTTTCAGTGAAAGTCACTCAGTTGTGTCTGACTCTTTGTGACCCCATGGACTATACAGCCCATGGAATTTTCCAGGCCAGAATACTGGAGTGGAGAGCCATTTCCTTTACTCATTCAAGTGCTCAGTAAATTCACTTATACTTTCTGTCTTTATGTGGGTGGTATTTTGGGGGTAATCAAAGAATGGAGACTTTTTTTTTTTTCATATTCGAGGAATGCAGTAACAGCGGCAACACCTGACAAAAATGGGAGAATTCAAAGCAATCAACTATAGCCAGAGATGCCTGGGTAAAACGCCATCCCCACCCCTGCCAAAAACCCCTAAAGTTATTGGAAAAGACCAAGTGGCCTTGATGGCATCTTTGTTACATTAATACTTAAATACTATCTCTTAATGAAAAGTGAAAGAAAATGAAGTCACTCAGTTGTGCCCGACTCTTTGCGACCCCATGAATAGTAGCCTGCACCAAGCTCCTCGGTCCATGGGATTTTCAAGGCAAGAGTACTGGAGTGGGTTGCCATTTCCTTCTGCAGGGAATCTTCCCAACCCAGGGAACGAACCCAGGTCTCTCATGTTGTGGACAGACGCTTTACCGTCTGAGCCACCAGGGAAGTCCAGACAAATCTTATACTGAAGATGGAAACAAATCTTTGCTATAATATGGATCTAAGGATAATGCCAGTGGAACAACAGAGAGGGCAGGTGTGGGAATAGTGCAGGAAACTAAACTTGCTCTGGAACTTATAATGCTTTCTCACTTTTCTGCCAAAATAGATCCCATTGCCTCCATATTGTTTTAAAACTGAGAATATTCTAAATTATTTCATTCAACAAACTAGTATTCAGGATCTACTTAATGCCAGGGACTAGAGCACTGTATAAACAGTCAAAAGAATCCCTGTACTCATAAGCTTTACCTTCCAATACCCTGACATTCTAATTCAGTATTCACTACTAATCATTCTAAGCGATAGTGATTCAACCACTGTCTTTTTTATACATACACTAAAAGTAACACAAGGTTTGATAGGGATTTGCTTAAAATCACCTAAAGACTTTTCAAGAAAGGGTCATCCACTTCAGTTATTGCATTTCAGAAACCACATGCATTTTTCTTAAGGAAAGCCCTCCTGCGACTTAGACGAGCCTTAATCACTGTTCCTACCTCCCTTACAGTTAAAATATTGCCTCTATTTAAGGGTTTTTGTGAGTACTTTTATGGTGAGATAGCAGAAGGTGAATTGGGTATTATTAATTATCTCTTATCTCAACCTAGAATATCATCACGCCCATCTCCCAGAGACACTGAATACTAAGTTCCACTCACTCACTTCTAAAAATATACTTTTGCTCTTCATTTCAACCACATCACTTGATCCGCCTCAATTATTCCTATCTTTTTTTTTTTTAATGGAAAGGACAATACCAACCACAGAGAGCTGTGGTAATCACACAGAGGAACATAAATCAGATGTCTAGCAATTCAGAACCTAGCTTAAAACAATAAAGCCTGATACAGCTTACAACAAATTAAGCCTCTCAAATGAAAAGGTGAATTTCCAGGAAATGGTAGTTGGTAGAAATGAAAATAATGAAAAAGATACCCGACTCTCTCTCTCTGCAACACAATTATTTCTTCCTTCACTTATTTAGCCTAAGAGTGAACAGAAAAGACACATACAAAAAGGAAAAAAATAATCAGTTTAAAAACAATTCTGTCTGGGTCAATTGGCCACTGATCTGAGAAACCCTTGGTGGCATGATGACCGAAAGGCCTTGTAAGAATATAAATGTCTAAAATTAGTTAAAAGTTTGAAATTGTTTGCTATGTGAATCATGATGCAAGGACTTGAACAGATTCACAGACCTTGAGTGAAAGAAGAGTAGTGTTTCATACAATGTTTTCATATTCATGGATTTGGAGCTCCAGTGTGAAGGAAAAGAAGTTGTGGATTCCAGTTAGGCTGACCCCAGGGCAGAGGTAAAGAAAGGAATGCTAAACACAGAGGGAAGAATTTGGTAGATCAGAGATAACCAAAGAATAGAAGGCCTCTATAACAAGCCAATCTTATTCAAATTCAAGAAATTAGAGATTCCAGATGACTTCTGATATGTATATGTGTGTATGAAAATACATATGCATACATACATATAAACATTTACGTACATACATACATAAATCTAAGTGTGTACTCTTGTTTTTACAACCAGGAAATCCCTGTTTGTACATTCAGGAATGCCATAAAGTCATGCTAGTTTGGTAACCAAATAGACTGGCATCATCTGGATCAACAAACCATTTCCCTTAGGTCAGATCTAACCTGCCATCTGTTTTTACAAGAATATAACATCAACTTTTGGCTTACATATTGTCTAAGAGTTTTTTTTTAATGCTACAAAGCAGATTAAAATAGTTGTAACAGAGTTGATGGCTTTCAAATTCTAAATTTCAAATTCTAAAACCTGGCTCTTTATAGGAAAAGTCCCTTGCCCCGGGTATCACCCTCCAAACTTCCTGCCTTTTAGAGAATATTTACTGAGTGTCAATCATTATTATTTTTTCCCTATATTTAAAGGCTATTTTCAGAGCAGTTCTAGGTTCATAGCAACATTGAAAGGAAGGTCCAGGTATACCCCCTATCCCCACATATGCATAGCCTCCTCTATTATCAACATCCCTTACCAGAGTGGTGTTTGTTTGTTTTTACAATTTATGAGCCTACATTGACACAGGATCATTTTTCAGAATCCATAGTTTACACTGGGGCTTCCCTGGTGGCTCAGTGGTAAAGAATTCGCCTGCAATGCAGGCAACCCAGGTTTGATCCCTGGGTCAGGAAGATCCTCTGAAGAAGGGAATGGCAATCCACTCCAGTATTATTGCCTGGAGAATTCCATGGACAGAGGAGCCTAAAAGGCTACAGTCCATAGGGTTGCAAAGAGTCAGACATGACTGAAGTGACTGAGCATGCAGGCATCGTTTACATTGGAAATAACTTTTGGGTATACATTCTTTGGGTTTGGACAAATTTATAATGACATGGATCCACCATTATTACATCATACAGAATATTTTTGCTGCCCTAAGTGTCCTCTATCCTTACCTATCCCTGCTACCCCACCCCTCCCAATAACCCCTCACAATCAGTAATCTTTTACACAGTTTTTCCCTTTCCAGAATAACATGTAGTTGAAATGATACAGTATGTAGCCTTTTCAGATTGACTCTCATCATTTGGTTAATAGACATTTAAGTTTCCTCCGTGTTATTATTACATGGCTTGATAGATCTTTTTTTTTTCCCTAACCCTGAGTAATATTTTATCATCCAGATGTACCACAGTTTATCCATTCCACTACTAAAAGGACATCTCCATTGCTTCCAAGTTTTGACAATTACAAATAAAGCTGCTACAAGTATGTGTGTGCAGGCTTTTCTGTCAACACAAGGTCTCCATTTCCTTAAGTAAATACCAAAGAATATGATAACTGGATCATGTGGTAAGACTATATACAGTTTTGAAAGAAACCACTAAACTGTCTTCCAAAATGGTTGCTCGATTCTGCATTTCCACTAGCATTGAATGAGAGTTACTATTGCTCCACATCTTTGGTCTGGTGTTCTGGATTTTGGCCATTCTAATAGGGTTATGGTATTGTACTGTTGTTTTAATTTGAATTTCCCTAATGTTAAGTTATGTGACAGATTTTTTTTTTTGTCCTTGTTATCTGTATGTTTTATTTGGTGAGGTGTCTCTTAAGGTCTCTGCTACTGCTGTTGCTAAGTCGCTTCACTCATGTCCGACTCTGTGCAACTCCAGAGACGGCAGCCTACCAGGCTTCCCCTGTCTCCAGGCAAGAACACTGGAGTGGCCCTTAAAGTTTGGTTGCCTGATTATTTTTAAGATATATTAGTTATTTGTATGTTTTGGAAAGCAGCTCTCTCTCAGATGTGCCTTTTGCAAACATTCTCCATCTGTAGATTAGCTTCTCATTCTCTTGACTTTTCTTCCTTTTTTTCCTTTTGTTTCCTTGTTTTTATCTCCCCATCATGTTCTCTAAAGTAACTATTTCAAACTTTTCCTGATTTTAAAGTCTGTTGATGTTCAAACAATACTTTGTTTCTCTGCATCTTCACCTTCCTCTTTTTTTCACTTCTATTTTCCTCAAGCTTAACCACCCAAGTTTGCCCTGACTTAGCTTCCAGACATCATTATGTTGCCTAAATCCATTCTCATATGCTTCTTTGTCTACCAATATTTTCTATTTTCCCTTCAAAAAAACATAAAAATGTTCCTGGCATTCTATAACTCACCACCCTATTTTCCTTGACCCATGTTTCTAAACTACAAATATTTCTTTAAACATAACCCATATGCCACTGCCAATATTTTATTACCACCCACCTACACTGTAAATTTCTTAAATCTAGCTTTGCCTTGCTACTCCACTGAATTTTACTCAGAAGACACCAAGGACTAACTGATACTCAGTTTTCTGTTTTCTTCCTCCTTAAGATCTCTTCGGTAGTATATTTTGTTGTGTCTTTACTGAAATTCTTTTCTGACATGGTTTCTGAGACCTTCTAAAATTTCTACCAGTACCCAAGTAAAATACACTGCTAACTTTTCCTCAAACATACACTATACTTCCCAGCTTCAGGCCAATTTTCATAGTTCTGCTTTTTCTTTTTTTGAAATAAATTATGCTTTTATTGTAAGCATAAATTCTATCTACTTCAAGCTGTAACTCAACAAATCAGTCAAATACACAATATTAGTACAAAAGATCCAGGAGGACAAATATCTTTCCTGTTGTCTGTCACCAGATTCAGCTATATATTAAATAATAACTGAAAAAATATATTTAATATCTTAAAAGAAAATTCAGAAATCATCTACTCCATCACTGTTTGACTGCTATGAAATAAATAAAACTGGTAAAGGTAGCTCAAAGCTCATCCCAGTGCTTGTTTCCATACTTTCATGCTGCCTCTACTGTTATTACTAAATTGTCATCTAATTGTTTTCTTCTCAAGGTATCTTTAAAAAAGTGCATGTGTGCTAATTTGATTCGGTCATGTCTGACTCTTTGCAGTCCTATGGACTGTAGCCTGCCAGGCTTCTCTGTCCATGGGGATTCTCCACCCAAGAATACAGGAGTGGATTGCAATGTCCTCCAGGGAATCTTCCCGAAACAGGGATCAAACCCATGTCTCTTATGTCTCCTGTATTGGCAGGCGGGTTCTTTACCACTAGCACCACCTGGGAAGTAACTTACTAAATTAAGAAAATCACCTATTATGATTATCAGAAATTATGAGCTATTTTATGTACATTCCCATGTTAATTTTGCTCTTACATATAAGCCTTACTTCCCTGAGATGAGAGTATATAGAAATATAGATATATTTTTTTAAGAGAGGGCTTATTCATTTTAGAGAAATACCAACATAGAACACTCCATCTGTATTTTCTGTAATATTTTCCTATAGCATGAGCAAAAAGGTTTCCCAAATGTGATATTACACCTGCAGTAACATATGAAGCTGTCATCTATTCGAAGACTAAATCTTGCTCGTTCGGAAGTAAAAAATGAAAAAAAAGTCAACCTTAGTATTACTTGGCGTCATCTCTTGGCAGCATATTCTGTAATACCTAATTTTACGAGATCATAGTGCCTCAAGTATGAGTTCCCATTCTTCCCACTAAAATCGGTTGATGGCTTTTCATATTCAAGACACTATCCTAGGATAGAAATGAGCTTTGTAGCTTGAAGAAGTTTATAGTGTTATAAGAAAGGAGTAATAATATTAAGCAACTGGACTTTACTTTTCATATGTAAAAACAGTGATAAAATTTCCTGTCCTGCCCACCTCATGGTATTCTTGGAAGAGTCAGATGAGTACTGAAAGCACTCTATAAAATATGAATAAATATACCAGTCTCAATTATTGTTGTTATGATGAGTACATTACAGCAAATTATCAAAGACCAAAATGTGTTGAGCAATAAGGCTTGGGGCAGATGAGAAGGAAAAATCAACATGGAGCAGAGAATTAGAAAGTTCTAATAAAGAAAGTTGCTTCCATTTCGGTCTCACCTCTGTCACCTGAGTCTAGACTTTGAAAATTGCCTATTAGTGGCCTACCACTCCCCAGTCTCCTACTTTAAGCTACTACACTACTGCCAGCCCAATTTCTCACTAAGTTCCTCACAATACTTCTGTCAACACCTTCAAACATTTCTACGATCCTGGAAGAAACAGTTTAAATTCCTTATTTATAGGCCTTTCAACCTTACCTCCAACTGTTCAGTTTTCCTAACTTTCCACTCCAACTAAACTCCTGTAGCAATAATTGTCTATATCATTAATTTGGTAATTTATTTTTATTTGTTCCAGCAAAGATTTAATGTGGCTCATTTGGCGATTAATCATGTAATATAATTCTTTGTGGCATCTGTTCTGCTGTTGCGTCAAACTGTTACTTACATTTTCTTTTCACTTATACTGCTTCCTTTTAAAACTTATATTTTGGTCTTCCAGTCTGACACTAACTGTCATTAAAAACTGATACCATCTCTTAATCTTCTCTTTATACCCACTATCCCAGGGTCATGCATATGATTTTGCTTCAATTCTACAAATTTATTGATGGACAATGCTGCAAAGCAGGGTCATTTCTGCTAAAGAGAGACGGCTGATACAGTTTTTATCTATGAAACACAAAAAATATACGTATTACCAATTCTGCTCTGTGCCTTCTATATTCCTTTTCAAGACTTTCAAGACTAAAGGACTTATTTCCTTGGTTGCTGGAAAGGTTGTCTACTAGCCTTCCCAGTAACTGCCTCTGCTGATGAGTCCTTCCTCCCAAAGCACACCTCTTTAGAAAATCAACTTTCTGAAATCTACACAAAAAAAAAAACTTAGGGGGAAAGTTCTATCTCTAGGGCTAATAGATAAAGTCTAAAGAAGGGGCCACATTGTAAGCTCTTCCATTCCCTTGCCACAAAACTGATATTCAGACTTTCAGGAAAGGTCTGCCTGGGGTATGCTAGCTTGGAGCTGGAAGCCATGATCTGGGTTGACATCAGAGTTCCCTTGAACACTGTGGGCCAGAGCTGGTACACAAGAAGTTACCTGCTGGGTGGCATAGAGTTGAGTCAACCCACAACCACTGAGGTGCTGGAGAAATTCTCCAAAAATTGAGGGGAAAAACTCACTGAAGGGCCAGTAGCATTCTGTTCCTGCATGCCTATCCCTACATGCATGCTAAGAAGTGTCATATTAGAAACAGAAAGAAAAGATCTAAATAGACTTTTCTCCAAAGAAGACATACAGATGGTCCCCACATACATGGAAAAGATACTTAACATCACTGACTGTTAGAGAAATGCAAATCAAAACTGCAATGAGTTATCACCTCACACCAATCACAATAACCATCATCAAAACATCTACAAACAATAAATGCTAGAGAAGGTGTGGAAAAAAGGGAAATATCCCATACTGTTGTTGTAAATTTGTATATCCTCTATGGAAAACAGTAAGGATGTTCCTTTAAAAACTAAACATAGAGTTACCATATGATCCAGCAATCCCACTCCTGGGTATACATCTGGAAAAGAGGAAAAGTCTAACTTGAAAGGATACATGAACCACAATTGTCACTGCAGCATCATTTAAAATAGCCAAGACATGGAAGCAATCTAAAAGTGCCCATCGACAGACAAATGGGTAGAGAAGATGTGGTGCATATTACTTCCCCATAAAAATGAACGAAATGATGCCATTTGCAACAACACAGATGGACTTAGAGAATACCATACTAAGTGAAATAAGTCAGAAAGACAAATATCGTGATGACACATATGTACTCTAAAAAATAGTACAAATGAACATGTTTACAAAGCAGAAACAGGCTCACAGACATAAAACACAAATATAGTTATCAAGGGGGAAGGAAGGAGGGATCAATTAGGAGCATGGGATTAACAAATATATACTACCATATATAAAATAGATAAACACTAAGGATTTACTATGTAGCACAGAACTATATTCAATATCTTGTAATCATTTGTAATGGAAAAAATTCAACATATATACATATAACCAATTCACTTTGCTGTACACCCCAAAAATAACAGTATTGCAAATTAACTATATTTCAATTAAAAAAAAAAAAGAGAAGACCTTTCCTGTGCTCTAACTTATAGTATTCCCCAGTGTCCTCTATTGACAAAATCTAACACTGAATTCAGAGAAGGTGATGGCACCCCACTCCAGTACTCTTGCCTGGAAAATCCCATGGATGGAGGAGCCTGGTAGGCTGCAGTCCACAGGGTCTTGGACTATGGACAGTCATTCAGTTGGACATGACTGAATGACTTCACTTTCACTTTTCACTTTCATGCAGTGGAGAAGGAAATGGCAACCCACTCCAGTGTTCTTGCCTAGGGAATCCCAGGGACGGGGGTGCCTGGTGGGCTGCCGTCTGTGGGGTCGCACAGAGTCAGACACAACTGAAGTGACTTAGCAGCAGCAGCAGCAACAACACTGAGTTACCTGACAAAGGAGAAATGTTTATAGGGTACAGCTCCAGTATCACAAAATGGGGAGGTGAGGCAGGTGGACTTGGAGCTGATAGATAATATGCTAATAACTAGTATAGTCTATTCCAAGTTTACTTGATATGATAAGAATTTGTTAAATGAAATAAGCACAAACTAATGAAAAATAAACTACAGTTTTTTACTTTTTTTCAAATATACTGTGTTTTAAAAATAAAGAATTACGCCCAAATGCATCATGAGTATATTCTACAGACAGATAAATACATTTAGTTCTAGACAGGGCTTCCCTAGTGGATCAGATGGTAAAAAAATAATAATAATCTACCCACAAAGGAGATCTAGGTTTGGATCAGGAAGATCCCCTGGAGAAGGGAGTGACATCCCACTCCAGTATTGTTGCCTGGAGAATTCCATAGACAGAGAAGCCTGGCGGGTTAAGTCAATGAGGTCATAGAGTGGCTGGATGACTAACACTTTCACTTTTTCATATGTTTCAAAGCCAAGGAAAAATCAGTCTATCTTTCTGAAGCACTAAAAATATTAACAAGTTATCATGGTCCAGGTTATTGTGACTATTCTTTTCAAATATGTAAACAAATTCAGTTAGTAAATAAATAATTCAGCTACCCACAAGATCTGAATCTGAAATCTCTGTTTCCAACATACCTTTAATCTGCTATCTACCAAACACCTTTATTTGGATGTCTTANAGAAGCAATCTAAAAGTGCCCATCGACAGACAAATGGGTAGAGAAGATGTGGTGCATATTACTTCCCCAAAAAATGAACGAAATGATGCCATTTGCAACAACACAGATGGACTTAGAGAATACTATACTAAGTGAAATAAGTCAGAAAGACAAATATCGTGATGACACATATGTACTCTAAAAAACAGTACAAATGAACATGTTTACAAAGCAGAAACAGGCTCACAGACATAAAACACAAATTTAGTTATCAAGGGGGAAGGAAAGAGGGATCAATTAGGAGCATGGGATTAACAAATATACACTACCATATATAAAATAGATAAACACTAAGGATTTACTATGTAGCACAGAACTATATTCAATATCTTGTAATCATTTGTAATGGAAAAAATTCAACATATATACATATAACCAATTCACTTTGCTGTACACCCCAAAAATAACAGTATTGCAAATTAACTATATTTCAATTAAAAAAAAATAGAGAAGACCTTTCCTGTGCTCTAACTTATAGTATTCCCCAGTGTCCTCTATTGACAAAATCTAACACTGAATTCAGAGAAGGTGATGGCACCCCACTCCAGTACTCTTGCCTGGAAAATCCCATGGATGGAGGAGCCTGGTAGGCTGCAGTCCACAGGGTCTTGGACTATGGACAGTCATTCAGTTGGACATGACTGAATGACTTCACTTTCACTTTTCACTTTCATGCAGTGGAGAAGGAAATGGCAACCCACTCCAGTGTTCTTGCCTAGGGAATCCCAGGGACGGGGGTGCCTGGTGGGCTGCCGTCTGTGGGGTCGCACAGAGTCAGACACAACTGAAGTGACTTAGCAGCAGCAGCAGCAACAACACTGAGTTACCTGACAAAGGAGAAATGTTTATAGGGTACAGCTCCAGTATCACAAAATGGGGAGGTGAGGCAGGTGGACTTGGAGCTGATAGATAATATGCTAATAACTAGTATAGTCTATTCCAAGTTTACTTGATATGATAAGAATTTGTTAAATGAAATAAGCACAAACTAATGAAAAATAAACTACAGTTTTTTACTTTTTTTCAAATATACTGTGTTTTAAAAATAAAGAATTACGCCCAAATGCATCATGAGTATATTCTACAGACAGATAAATACATTTAGTTCTAGACAGGGCTTCCCTAGTGGATCAGATGGTAAAAAAATAATAATAATCTACCCACAAAGGAGATCTAGGTTTGGATCAGGAAGATCCCCTGGAGAAGGGAGTGACATCCCACTCCAGTATTGTTGCCTGGAGAATTCCATAGACAGAGAAGCCTGGCGGGTTAAGTCAATGAGGTCATAGAGTGGCTGGATGACTAACACTTTCACTTTTTCATATGTTTCAAAGCCAAGGAAAAATCAGTCTATCTTTCTGAAGCACTAAAAATATTAACAAGTTATCATGGTCCAGGTTATTGTGACTATTCTTTTCAAATATGTAAACAAATTCAGTTAGTAAATAAATAATTCAGCTACCCACAAGATCTGAATCTGAAATCTCTGTTTCCAACATACCTTTAATCTGCTATCTACCAAACACCTTTATTTGGATGTCTTATGAGTACCTCTAGAACTAACATCCAAATCTCAGTCAGATACTTGAAAATGAAAACCAACCCTGAATATACTTTGTGCCAATTCCTGGAGTGCAAATGTTCCCAACATGGCCTCACAAATTTCTGACAAGTTAGCAGCCATTAAGTCCTAATTACCTCTTTGGTATCTTAGTGAATCTTCACTATAATAGTCAAACCAAAAGCCTTGGTTCCACCTATTATGTCTCCTCCCTCTTTACCACCCACTTCATTTTCTGCATTATATCAGTTCCTCAGCTTTGTTTCTACAACCTGTAACTGCCTTTGGTCCCACTGCTACCACCTTAACTTCAGGACATTTTTATTTCACTCGGCTCATTGGTATTCTTGCTTCCAGTCTCTTTTTCAAGGATTATTTACTGTGGCAGGAATGATCTTTATTTTTTTAGTTGACATATAATGGACATGTAACATTATGTAAGTCTGAAGTGTACAATGCTGTTGATTTAATTCCTTTATTTATTGTAATATATGTTTATAGCTGAAGTTTTAGCTAACACCTTTATCATGTCAGATAACCATAGTTTCTTTTTTGTGGTAAGAAAATTTCAGATATACTCTCTTGGCAAAATTAGATCTCCATTAACTTTGTATTAATATTTATTAATGCAAGTTGCAAGTTTGTATCCTTTAATCCAAGGGTTCCCAACCTCCAGGATCTAATGCCTGATGATCTGAGGTGGAGCTGATGTAATAGTAATAGAAATAAAGTGCACAATAAATGTAATGTAATCAAATCATCCCCAAACCATCCCTCCACCCCCATCTGTGGAAATATTATCTTCCATGTAACAGATCCCTGGTGCCAAGATGTTGGGAACTGCTGTGGTTTAACCAGAATCTCCCTAATTCCCCACACTGTAGCCTCTGGTAACCACCATTCTACACTTTGTTTCTACAAATTCAGGTTTTTTATATGCCACATTTATGTAATATCACACAGTGCTTATCTTTCCCTCTTTGACTTTTCTCTCTTAGCAAAATACCCTCAAGGTCCATCCATGTTGCTGCACACAGCAGGGTTGCTCTTTCAATGCACATGAATCTGATGGCTTAACTTATATTAAAAAAAAAAAATCATGTGGCATTTGAAATGGAATATGATGATCTTTGGGCTTCCCTGGTGGCTCAGTCGGTATAGAATCTGCCTGCAATGCGGGAGACCTGGGTTCAATCCCAGGGTTGGGAAGATCCCCTGGAGGAGGGCACAGCAACCCACTCCAGTACACTTGCCTGGAGAATACCTATGAACAGAGGAGCCTGGCAGGCTACAGTCCATGGGNGTATAGAATCTGCCTGCAATGCGGGAGACCTGGGTTCAATCCCAGGGTTGGGAAGATCCCCTGGAGGAGGGCACAGCAACCCACTCCAGTACACTTGCCTGGAGAATACCTATGAACAGAGGAGCCTGGCAGGCTACAGTCCATGGGATTGCAGAGTCAGATAATGACTGAGCGACAAAGCACACACATATGATGATCTTTATGACTCCTGATCAGCTTTCTAACCTCATTTTGCCTTACACCCTAATCCTTTTTCAACTGTATACCCCAAACAACCTCCTTTTCAGCCACTGAGAACTATTTACAGCTCCACACATAACTGCTTTCCCTGACTTTCAGGCTTTTACAAACACAGAATTTTCTGCTTAGATTGTTTTTTAATTTATACTTTTTTCTATATATTTTTTCTTACCAATGGCCTGATCAATTTTTTTAAACTCATAATTTAAGGAATTAGTAAATTCATCTACTAATTTCAAAGTTGTATCTATTTACAATCTAATTACTCTTTTATTTTAGTGGAAGTTGCTCAGTTGTGTCCGACTCTTTGCAAGTCCACAGACAGTAGTCCATGGAATTCTTCAGGCCAGAATACTGGAGTTGGTAGCTGTTCCATTCTCCATGGGATCTTCTCAAACCAGGGATTAAACCCAGGAATTATGCACTGTATGTGGATTCTTTATCAGCTGAGTCACCAGGGAACCCCTTCTATTTTAAGTTGTATGCATATTTTACCCTAACAAAATAGTAAGTTAAAGAAATTTATACACTGTTCCATTAAACAAAAACTTGAGAATGCCTATGCACAGGTCTTCCCCCTAACAATACTCTTATACCTGTCTTGCATTTTATTTATATTGTCCTGTTAGATGCCCCAAAATTATTTTTAAAGCCATCAGTTATTTACATTTGCCTATCTGCTCAGCAATTCTTTGCTCACCACTGCTTGTCTCACATTTTTTCTACCCAGTTTCAATTTCTTCAGTATACTGAAGTATACTCTTTAGTAGATCAGAGAGCATCTTTGCAAAATAGAAACCTCTGCAGTCTTTGCCTGAAAATGTCTTTATTTTAGTCTCAATGTTCATTACTAATTAAGCAATTTTGAATTAGAATTCTAGTCTGACAATTATTTATTCTCAGCACTTTGAAAATCTCTGTTGTCCAACTAATTCTAATTCATTTGTTCATTAGGTCTAAAAATAGATTTATTTGTATGTAATCTGATCAGAACTCTGTGGATTTCAAGCTGGGGATTCATATATTTTATTAACTCAAAATCCCTCAGTCATTAGCTCCTTAATTATCTCTTCCCTATTCTATCAACTCCTCCTGGAAATCCTATTTCAGATAGATAGATTGTATCATTTCATTCTCCATATCTCTTACTCTCCCATATTTTCTATCTCTTTTTCACTTGTGCCTCATTTGAGGAATTATCCTCAGATCTTTCTTCTTGAGCATGGTTTTGTCTAATTTTCCCCATACCCATCTCCTATGTCTTTAAATTTTAACATCTATAATTTTCATTTTCAGAAAGCGTGACTTTGACTTTGTTTTTTTCCACTTTGCCTGTTAACTTTTTGTTTTCTCTTCTTTTTTAAAAAATTATTAATAACTCTGTTTTCCTTTGAATCTCTTTGTTTTAAACATAATAATCCATCCAGCAAATTCTACAATTATCCTCAACACTGACGATACAAAGGAAAATAAAACACACAGAGTTTTGTCATCATTTTGCTTATATTTTATGGAGATAAGCCAGGAGAATATCAATAACCTCAGATATGCAGATGACACCACCCTTATGGCAGAAAGTGAAGAGGAACTAAAAAGCCTCTTGATGAAAGTGAAAGGGGAGAGTGAAAAAGTTGACTTAAAGCTCAACATTCAGAAAACAAAGATCATGGCATCTGGGAAATAGATGGGNCTCAACATTCAGAAAACTAAGATCATGGCATCCGGTCACATCACTTCATGGCAAATAGATGGGGAAACAGAGACTTTATATTTTGGGGCTCCAAAATCACTTCAGGTGGTGACTGTAGCCATGAAATTAAAGGACGCTTACTCCTTGGAAGGAAATTGTGACCAACCTAGACAGGATATTAAAAAGTAGAGACATTACTTTGCCAACAAAAGTCTGTCTNATTTTGGGGCTCCAAAATCACTTCAGGTGGTGACTGTAGCCATGAAATTAAAGGACGCTTACTCCTTGGAAGGAAATTGTGACCAACCTAGACAGGATATTAAAAAGTAGAGACATTACTTTGCCAACAAAAGTCTGTCTCGTCAAAGATATGCTTTTTCCAGTAGTCATGTATGGATGTGAGAGTTGGACTATAGAGAAACCTGAGCGTCAAAGAATTGATGCTTTTAAACTGTGATGTTGGAGAAGACTCTTGAGAGTCCCTTGGACTGCAAGGATATCCAACCAGTCCATCCTAAAGGAGATCAGTCCTGAATATTCATTGGAAGGAATGAAGTTGAAGCTCCAATAATTTGTCCACCTGATGCAAATAACTGACTCATTGGAAAAGACCCTTATGCTGGGGAAGATTGAAGGCAGGAAGAGAAGGGTACGACAGAGGATGAGATGGTTGGATGGTATCACTGATTCAATGGACATGAGCTTGAGTGAACTCCGGGAGTTGGTGATGGACAGGGAGTCCTGGCGTGCTGCAATCCATGGGATTGCAAAGATTCAGAGAAAACTGAGCGACTGAACTGAACTGACTCATTTAAGAGGCTCCTACTAGTCCCCTTGTATCTACTCTTGCCCCCATTCAGTTTCTTCTGAACACAACATAATAGTTTTTCCAAAGTGTAAGTAAAATCAGAGTACCAGCCTGCTGGGAAAAAAAAAAACAAAATCGCTACAACCACCTCTAAGGCCCTTAGCATCAGTCCCCTGCATGACTTCTCTGCCCTAGGCAATGACTCCTCTCTCCTCTTCTCCTTCAGCTTCCATGACCTCCCTGTTCGTTTTTGGACATGCCAGACATGCTCCAGCCCGTAGGTGTTTGTACTTTGCTGTTTCCTCTCCCCTGGTGCTCTTTCAGACAGCTGGATAGTTCCCTCCCGGGATCTCTCCCAGGTCTGTGTACCATTGTCACTTCTCAGTCAGCAGCTCCCTGATCATCTGTTAAAATTACCAGCTAGCTCCTAGCACTGCAAATTCTTCTTCCCTGTTTTCTTTTCCCTCATAACAATCCCTACCCTTTCACATATTGTATCTTTTCCTTGTACACTTATTTTTTCCTCCAGCAGAACGTAACTTCCAAGAGAACAGGGATCTTTGCCTTTTTTGTTGTTGTTGTTCACTGCTTTACCTCACAAATATTTGTTGACTGGTTGAGTTAATTTATTCTGTGAGAATTTTCTGAGCGCTAAATATACAGCATTGAAGTAGGTGCTGCTTAGAATAAAGAGAAGATAAAAATACTCCATATCTTCAAGAAACTTGAAATCAAAGTTGAGAAATAAAGCATACAAATATCTGCAGTATAAAACAACACAGGGGCATAAAAAATAGAAGTAAAATGTTAAGGGGAATAGGATGGGCTTTTTAAAGAAATTGTCCTTTAATATGTAATGGACCCTTAACATGTAGCAGGATTTCAGCTAGAAGAGTTGAGATGGGTATTAAAGGATTACTAAGACAGAAGGAATGACATGAACAAATCAATATAGCAATGGGAAAGGTAGATTATATAGAGAGAATAGTATGCATTTCAGTTTGAGAAGTGTGTGGAATACACACATCAAGTATAGTAGATGCTTCTTCATATCCTGACAAGGATGTGGAGAAAGGGAGCCACAGTATACTGTAAGAATGTAGACTGGTACAGTGTTTGTGTAAAACAGTATGGAGGTTCCTCAAAAACTAAAAACAGAACTATTTTATGATCTAGCAGTTCTATACTCCTGGGTATATATCTGGAAAGAAATGAGAATGCTAATTTAAAAAGATATATGCACCCCAATGTTCATAGACTCATTATTTACAATAGCCAAGATATGGAATCAACCTAAGTGTCCATCAACAGATTAATGGATAAAGAAGATGTAGTGTGTATATACACACACAATGGAATATTACCCAACCATAAAAAAAAGAGTCAAATTCCACCACTGGCAGTGACATGGTTGGATCTGGAGGGTATTGTGCTTAGTGAAATAAGTCAGACAGAAAATCACAAATAATGTTATCACTTGTACTGGATTCTAAAAATGGATGAATAAAATGGCTTTTCTTGGATTCCTATGAGGATCTTTTCTGCCTTATTACCATCATAGATGCTTTTTATGACCTATTATTTACAATCAACTGAGTGCATTTTTGTTGATCCTTGCAAGTCAAATGCCCTTACACAAACAATTTGCCCTCTTGTCAACAGCTTCCTCTTCTTAACTGTGATGTACCAAATGAAGTGGACTTCTAAATGTCTTTCAAGGATCTCTGTAGCAATGAAAAGAACCTATGATTTTTTTTCTGTTAGATATTTACTGGTGTGTTTTTCATGTAGAATAGTATTATCATAAAGTAGACCATTGTTTATTTGGACAGCTGAAGACAGAAAAAAATAAAAAAACTAGCTTAGTGAAAACGTATGCAACTGGACTTTTTTCTCCTTTGATTTCATTTGGTTCTTTTGTTTGATGTTGTATATCTCATCCATGAAAGATGCTACCATCCTAGAAAGATGAGAATTTAATTGCTCTCATCAAACATGCTGCCTAATAAATTGCTTATTCTGGCACGGGAAATTAGAAATAGCTTCAATATGAGCTAAAGTATTTTTATATGGCAGATTTTTATATGATGTAGATGTATATAACTAGATTTCTTTATATCATATGTCATCTGTCATTGGATATTGGCATGATAGCTGCAGTTGATGTTATTATAGGCATAAATGCAATGATAAATGGATCTTTTTTGAATGCCTGTTGTATTTTCCAAATTTGCTCTTAAAGAAAAAAATATAAAATATTGTAAAAATTTTGACATAAATCTGTATAATGTAGAGGAATATCTCAATTCTACTTCATTTGTAATATATAGTTTTGCTTTATTGAACTTGGTGATGCAAAGCAGGGAACTTAAATGCAATATGAAAATAAACTGAACTTCACTTGGTGGTTTTTCCCATCTACTCAAATATAATTCAAACTATTTTCTGGCATTAGTAGGATTTGTTTCTTTCTCTAGATGAAGGCTTTTCTATAAGACAACCCATATTTCTCAAGTTTTCAAATAAAAACAGTCTACGTTAATGTAATTTCACAGCACTTTTTTTTCTTTTTAATAAGGATACTAACAAAGTCTGCTACTTTGCTCAACATCAGAAAATATTTTCTTAACATCAGGAGACAGTAGCAAAACTAACATTTGAAACATGTCATAAAAAATCCAGATTCAGGAAACTGCTTGAGGAGCAAAATGCAGACAAAGTCAAAGAGAGGAATAATTCCTCTTTGTCAAGTGAACCAGCATCAAAGCTGTTCCTAGCTGCTTCTATGCTGCACTGTTGTTTAAATTTTTATAATAGTTTTAAAGAAGATAGCAGAAAAAATTCAAAATCAACATAATCATTTAAAGTCATAGCAATGTTACTTGGAAGACACAAAGAGAAAGGGCAATGACATTATGGACCATTTAACAGGGTGTTCAAAGATGTTTAATGCAATAACAATTTAGAAACACATGCACTTTTGTCAGAAGTTGCAAAAATGCAAGACCATGGGGCTTGGCTTTTATGTAATAAGTTATATGCCCCAAATTTCAATAGATGGAGAGCTTACTACATGAAAAAGGGGTATGATCAGTAAACCAGCATTTTTCATTTTCCTAAGCTCTAATAAGGATCCTTTTCATTTGAAAAGTGAAGTAGAGAAATCCTCCATTATAATTACTTATTTCTCATCTGCATAACTAATTTAATAGGATTATAGTAACATCTTGATAATCCTTAGGTATGATTATAATATTAAAATATGGAGTTTTTTTCAAAAATAATCAGCATTAATAAATTAGTAAGATCTTTGAATTTCAGAAATTTATGCCATAACTGCCATTACATTTTAAAATAATTTGTTGGTTTTAGGGCTCTGTGTTTATTCAAACTCAAACACAGTTTTTTTTAAATAAAATTAATTTTAAAATGTCAAAATTGTTTGTGTTTATATATGCATGTATGTCGAATGTGCAAGAATGTGAATCTCCTCATCCACTATGATAAAATGAATTCATGCATTTATATATTCAATTATTTACTCATTCAACAAATATTGTCTACTGTGTCCCAGGCACTATGCTATCACATAATGATGAATGAGGTATGTATCCTAATCTCATGCAACTCATGAAGGAGGACACAATTCAAATAAAGAGACAGACAGTATAATAAGGTAAATAGTACATAAGATCCTCATAAGATAGTCTCCAGGTGGCTCAGCGGTTAAATCTGCTTGCCAGTGCAGGAGATGCAGGATATATGGGTTCAATCCCTGAGTCAGGAAATTCCTTTGGAGGAGGAAATACAACCCACTCCAGCATTCTTGCCTGAAGAATCCCACAGACAGAGGAACATGGAGAGCTATAGTCCACGGGGTTGCAAGAGTCGGACACAACTTAGCCACTAAACTACTACTACTACAGATGTGAGAGTGGGAACATAAAGAAGACTGAGCACCAGAGAACTGATGCTTTTGAACTGTGGTGCTAGAGAAGACTCTTGAGAGTCCCTTGAACAGCAAGGAGATCAAACCAGTCAATCTTAAAGGAAATCAACCCTGACTATTCATTGGAAGGACTAATGTTGGGGCCGAAGCTCCAATACTTTGGCCACCTGATGCGAAGAACCAACTCATTGGAAAAGAGCCTGATGCTGGGAAAGACTGAAGGCAGAAGGAGAAGGGAACAGAGGATGTGATGGTTGGAAGGCATCACCAATTCGATGGGCATGAGTTTAAGCAAACTCCAGGAGACAGTGAAGGACAGGGAAGCCTGGCATGCTTCTGTGCATGGGTTCACAAGGAGTTGGGTACAACTAAGTGGCTGAACAATGAACAACAATCATGCTAGCTTCTATAAGGTGCCCAACGACAGATGAAGAAAACAAAGCACGTAGAATTCAGATGCCTGCAGTTTAACTGCATTTTCTACACTGTAAGTGGCAGGAGTTGTCATCTGAACCTGTGTGATCTGGCTTCAAAATTGCTCTTACCCATTATTTTATTTTGTATCTCAATGAATATAATCCATATGTTGCCTGATACACAGTTATAGTCAATAATATTCACTGAATGTGAATGTACTGTATCAGTAACAATTTCATTCCAAAATTAGAAATAACTCTTCTTCAAGTAACTTTTAAACAGTTTGGAAAAACATCCAAGAAGCCAAAAATGAATTTTCACATGGGGAAGGTGGGAAGGCCAAGCAGGTAATTTAGCCCAGTTACAGGTAGAGTGGCCACAGCTGTTCTCTTTCTGCTCCCTGCTATCTCTTAAGATTACCAAGCAAAATCCACCAGCTTCTGAAGCAGTCCAAACACAGAACCAGATACTTAACACCAATTTTCTTGTTCAAATGCCCCATNTCAAGTAACTTTTAAACAGTTTGGAAAAACATCCAAGAAGCCAAAAATGAATTTTCACATGGGGAAGGTGGGAAGGCCAAGCAGGTAATTTAGCCCAGTTACAGGTAGAGTGGCCACAGCTGTTCTCTTTCTGCTCCCTGCTATCTCTTAAGATTACCAAGCAAAATCCACCAGCTTCTGAAGCAGTCCAAACACAGAACCAGATACTTAACACCAATTTTCTTGTTCAAATGCCCCATATGCCAGACCCTGACTAGCTCTTTTGGCATCAGTGCACAAACCAATCCATGATGGTTTGGCTTCTGGCTTATCAAGTTCTATAATAGAGCACAGACTCAAACAAAATGAAATACTACAGTGCCAAACCTATTCTGGGGACTTCCCTGGTGGCTCAGAGGGTAAAGCGTCTGCTTGCATTGTGGAAGTCCTGGGTTCAATCCCTGGGTCGGGAAGATCCCCTGGAGAATAAAATGGAAACCCACTCCAGTATTCTTGCCTGGAAAATCCCATGGACAGAGAAGNGGACTTCCCTGGTGGCTCAGAGGGTGAAGCGTCTGCTTGCATTGTGGAAGTCCTGGGTTCAATCCCTGGGTCGGGAAGATCCCCTGGAGAATAAAATGGAAACCCACTCCAGTATTCTTGCCTGGAAAATCCCATGGACAGAGAAGCCTGGCAGGCTACAGTCCATGGGGTCACAAATACACACAACTGAGCACTCACACATGACCTGCTTCAGTACAACATGTACAGTGCTGTCTGGTATTGAGTACCGAGTGAATTGGGTGCTCCAGGCAGAGAGTGTAAATGGCCCCATCCGTGTGGTAGACAGAAAATGATAAATAACTTTCAAGCAAAAAGGATAAATCTATTTTTTGTTTTCTAATAATATCAAGGCGGGGAAAAGACACCTAAAGCAATAACAATGTGAGGTTTTGTGATAATGCAGTGAGGGTTTTAGAGTTGGGGTTTAAGTCGTTAGTGCTAATGCTAGGCCCTAACAATCAGATACTTGGGTTTTAATTCGCAATCTGGAATAGAAAACAATTGATCAGGTCAGTTCATGAATTTAAAACTGAGATCTCTGCATAAAGCTAAACTCTGGAAGGGCTAAATCTTCCATAGACTAGGAACTAAAATCTACCTGTGCGATCACAGAAAGAAGTAGGAGACATAGCTTTGTCCAAGGCTCTAAATGGAAAACAAAACAAAATGGGAAAAAGAAAGCATTTTTTAAAATAAGAAAGCTCAAAGCTTGTTTCATACAGGATGTNAACTAAAATCTACCTGTGCGATCACAGAAAGAAGTAGGAGACATAGCTTTGTCCAAGGCTCTAAATGGAAAACAAAACAAAATGGGAAAAAGAAAGCATTTTTTAAAATAAGAAAGCTCAAAGCTTGTTTCATACAGGATGTGATACACAAATTTCACTGTCTTCATGGTGCAGGAATTTTGACCTGGACATTTTATCATAAAAATTGACCTTACATGATGAAATCCTTTGGATATCTGGTAGAATCAAATGTAGATGCAAAACTACTCTGAAGGAATACTTCCAGCTCAGTTGCTATCTACAGCATCCCATTTGTGAAAAAACCCCTATCATGATGAGCTCTGTTACTTTCCTCACCACCAGTATAAAAATCATCCACTTTGAGTGACAGAAATTATAACAAATAGGAGCATCAGCATCCATGAGAACTTGAGATAAAATGACAATCTGAAAAGGACCATAAAATATCAGTTCAGTTCAGTTGCTCAGTCGTGTCCGTCGCTTTGCGACCCCATGAATCGCAGCACGCCAGGCCTCCCTGTCCATCACCAACTCCCAGAGTTCATTCAAANGTCAGCAATCTGGGTTTTAATCGTCCCTTTGGTGATTCTAACACATGATGAGGTTTGAAAAGCGCTGACTTAACGCATTTCTGACCCTGGCTAATAAATGCGAATATGTAAAATGTTCAGTTACAACTTGTTTTCTTTGACCTGTGCAGCAGCCAAAAGTCTACAGTTCTCTATTGCTCAAAGAAGGGCAATGAGGAAAATGTGCTATGTTTTTAATTGATGACTTCTGAGAGTAAAGAATCTGATTTTGCATGGTTCTAAAGTAGCTTCTCTTATACATAGAGTTACAGGTTATATGAAAGTTTGGCAAAGAATTAATATTTTCAATTATGGGCAGTTTTTGCCTTGCGTGGTTCCAATATGCATGAAGTTTGGTTACTACAGTTTAATTAGCACCAGGTCCCTGACAACATGGTTCAAATTTTAGTATATAAGTAATTGCGTAAAGTACAAATTAAACTGCTAACTCCTCAGTCCACAAATAAAGAGAAAGAAAAAGAAAATGAGGTCGCTCAGTCGTGTCTGACTCTTTGAGACCCCATGNTTCACTTTGACTTTGACTTTCACTTTAAAACCTATTCTGATCCTCTCATTTTAGACAATAACGTAGAAAATGAATAGGCAGAGTTCAGATTTAACTTGCTGCTGCAGGATGGTTCCTAGCATATCTTCAATTAATACACAGGGCATTTATTTTAGTCCTCCCAAGCCTCCAGCTTGTTTCTTCTAAATTAGGCATACTTTTATATAAGCCTGGGGCTTCCCAGGTGGCAAACTGGTAACGAATCTGCCTGCCAGTGCAGGAGAAGTGGAGGCGTGGGCAAGGTCCCTGGGTTGGGAAGATCCCCTAGAAGAGGAACCGGCAAGCCACTACAGTATTCTTGCTTGGAAAGTAGGACAGAAGAGTCTGTAGCCTGGTGGGCTACAGGCTATGGGGTCGCAAAGAGTCAGACATGACTAAGCCTGTGGGCAATGCCATAACAACGGACTTGTAAGTCAGTGGAACAGAATACAGAGTCCAGAAATAGACTCACACATATCTGGTCTTTATAAGTCATATAAGCCAAGAAAAGACAAAAAGAGGGAAAGAAAACTAATGTTGTGGAGGAATCAACCAGTATATCCCTTGGCCCTAGTGAAATGCACTGTTGGATAAAAAACAGGTCCCAGTCTATCTTTTTAGGGAGTACCTGAGGTAAGAGTCCGATTAAGAGGTGTCATTCATCCATACTACATGAACAAGTTGTCAGCTACAGCAAGTCAAGTTCATGATCAAGACGCAGATCTTTTGTAACTGTTCCCACTCTAGCTATATATCCCAGCCCACACACAGGAGCTTTCTGTCCATTCATCACATTAATGGTAGCTTTCCTATGGTCCTTCTCTCTCAAGGCTGCTTCATTACAAGCAAGAGATTATATATATTACATTGACATCTCTTTCTAAGACAACACGAAATCTAATTAACACTTTACTAACTTCATTATCATACAGCAGGACACAAAGTTTCATAAATCATCCATTCTTCTAATCAGTTACACTGACCTATGTTTTTCATTCACAATACAATTTGAGACAGACTCACTCACATGTACCCTAAATAGCCAAGGCTCCTGTTTTACTGAATGTTTTTATATAACATTTGGTTTTCTTTTGTGATTTGAAACTTTATTTAGGTTTAGTTAAAAGCTCGAGTTATTATATATGTTCTAATTTGAGGTTCACTTGTGGATTATCATTTGGACTGCAAGATCAAATCAATGAATCCTCAGGGAATTCAGTCCTAAATATTCACTGGAAGGACTGATGCTGAAGCTGAAACTCCAATACTTTGGCTACCTGGTGTGAATAACTGATCTCTTANTTTGAGGTTCACTTGTGGATTATCATTTGGACTGCAAGATCAAATCAATGAATCCTCAGGGAATTCAGTCCTAAATATTCACTGGAAGGACTGATGCTGAAGCTGAAACTCCAATACTTTGGCTACCTGGTGTGAAGAACTGATCTCTTAGAAAAGGCCCTGATGCTGGGAAGGATTGAAGGCAGGAGGAGAAGGGGATGACAGAGGATGAGATGGTTGGATGGGATCACCAACTCAATGGACATGAGTTTGAGCAAGCTCCAGGAGCTGGTGATGGACAGGGAACCCTGGCATGCTGCAGTCCATGGGGTCAGAAAGAGTCAGACATGACTGAGCAACTGAACTGAACTGTGGATTATTCTTTTATTTAAAAGGAAAATTATGCTTTCTGTGAATATGTGGATTACTTGGAATATTATTTGATTAATATTTATGATTTGGAGACTGTTTACATAAAAAATGTTATGGTATTAAAAGCAGACAATATATCATGTTACTTGCTATCATTTATATGGACTTTTAATGACATATTGTTGACCTATAAAACTAAATACATCAATTTAATTAAAGCTATTTCTTTACAGTGCAAAACAGCCAATTAAATAGCTTCCTTTAAGAACTCCTTGAGACAGATGCAAAGTTACATTTACCCTCATTTTTTTTTTTTACCCATACGTAACCAAGCAAACAAAATCTAATCAGCAACCTATTAGTTGATTGTTAATGCCACCTTTAAAACATCTATATTCTAATCTCAAACATCATTGTAAAGACATTTCTTAAGCAAGGCTGAAATTCTCATCATTTGCTTCTAAAAACAAGCTGATTAAACTGTCAGGTATAAAAATAAGATGTGTTCATTGTATATTTATAGAATGTAGGTTTTTTTAATATAGCAGAAGGAGATTTTTTTTGAAATGACTCTTGTTTGTGACTATCTAGTACTATACCTGCCCAACAAAACTCTTAGATAAAAGCCAAACTTAGAAACAAACAAGTTGCCAAAAATTTTAAGTTCAGGTACTCTAAATATTAGGGCTTCCCAGGTGACTCAGAATAAAGAAGCCTTCTGCAATGTAGGAGCTGCGGGAGACACAGGTTCGATCCCTGGGTGGGAGAGATCCAGTGGTGGAGGGCATCACAACCCACCCCAGTATTCTTGCCTGGAGGATTCCATGCACAGAGGAGCCTGTGGGCTACAGTCCTTAAGACTGGGAAGAGTCAGACACGACTGAAGTGACATAGCACACACTCTATATTAGGTAGCAATCTTCCTCATTTGCACAGTAAAATAATATATAAATGCTATTTTTCTTAAATACCTTATATTTCTCTTATGTCCTGGTAGGAAAATAGCAAAAGAGATTAATTTAGCATTAGAAAGTGAAAGTGTTAGTCGCTCAGTGGTGTCTGACTCTCTGGAGACCCCATGGACTATAGCTCACTAGGCTCCTCTGTCCATGGGATTTTCCAGGCAAGAATACTGGAGTGGGTTGCCATTGCATTCTCCAGGGGATATTCCTGACCCAGGGATCAAACCGAGGTGTCCTGAATTGCAGGCAGATTCTTTACCATCTGAGCTACCAAGGAAGTTAACATAAAAATTAATTTCTGTGCCTTACATGACAGGTATTTGCCTAATATGTATCACCCTGGAGATATATATATAAAATCTTGATAAACATGTCAATTTCCTACACACAAACACCAGGGGTGAAGCATACTTACCCAAGATAAATAATTCCTCTGGGCAAAAAAGAAGGCGAAAATGGTGATTAATTATAATTCATACTGATCCTAGCGGAATATCAAGTTTAGATGTCTTAACAATTATCACTGCATAAATATTACAAATGCTACCATAATTACAGCACTAACTGAAGATTTCCTACAGTTTACAAGTTCCTTCAGGTTCACAAAATTTAGAGCAAGAAGCATGGTTTGAAGTACTCCCTAGAATTAGTGATTCCCTTGTCAACCCTGCCAATGTCTACTGGCATTACCAGTACAAAGTGAGATGGCTTTTTATTCCTTATCAGTGGTAACTGAGCACCTTGGAGAGCATTTGTGGATATTTGACATGCTCAACAAACCACCCATGTTCATTATACTGTAATTTGCCCTACTAAAGCACAAATTTTAGATTCAAATGTTCTGGTTGTTTAGCAGAATAACAACTGTTTATTAGTTAGCCTTTCCAGACAAGTCTCTAGATTGAAAGCAGAGGAGGTGGAAACATAGAAATGGCATGTGATGGCATGAAATGAAAATAATAAGGAAAGGACACACAGACTAGGCTACAGATGTTAAGACAATATAATGCAAAATGTGGCCAGCTGCAAAAGCTCATAATCAATCTCTTGCTTTACTATGTGACGATTATAAAGCCAGAGTTTAATGGTTTTAATAAAAACAGAAACAAAATTACTGTGTCTTTGAGAACACAGAAATATGTTCAATTAATGGAATTAAAGAATAGGATACTGTTTATATTTTCCACATGAAATCATGATTTGACTAAAAGCAAACCAACCAAAAGGAAGAAAAAAAAACCACATACTGGTATGTTTCTTCTCAAATTACCAACAAAATAAAGACCTATTTACTAATATTGAATGGTTACTTCCCAAATGCACCAAAATTCCTGAATGGAAACAATACACAGCTTATGGACTTATAGTACAATCATTTACATTTTATACTAGTGTATACATTTATTTTCTTTTATTTAATTGAAACTTTTTTAAGATATTGTCTAATTTTTTCACCTGTATTTAATTAAAAGCCTAGTCTGCTAAGAAAAAACTTAGAAAAGTATTACATACATATATACTGTGTGTAATTAACCTAAGATTACCTAGTATAATATTGTGTCGTCACCATCTATAATGAGAGAACTTAATTGGTTGCTTTTGAACTGTGGTGTTGGAGAAGAGTCTTGAGAATCCCTTGGACTGCAAGGAGATCCAACCAGTCCATTCTGAAGGAGATCAGTCCTGGGTGTTCTTTGGAAGGAATGCGAAAGCTGAAACCCCAATACTTTGGCCACCTCATGCGAAGAGTTGACTCACTGGAAAAGACCCTAATGCTGGGAGGGATTGGAGGCAGGAGGAAAAGGGGACGATAGAGGATGAGATGGCTGGATGGCCTCACCGACTAGATGGACAAGAGTTTGAGTGAACTTTGGGAGGTGGTGATGGACAGGGAGGCCTGGAGTGCTGCAGTTCATGGGGTGGCAAAGAGACACGGCTGAGCAACTGAACTGAACTGAATTGGTTGAGGCTTAGGGACAATTTCTTTCTGCTCTCTCATCTTTGAAAATAATAAAAATATTATAACATATATTGCATATAAGAAATAAAATTATCTAAAATATGAATAAATTGTGTGATAATATAAACTAATGACAGGTGCAACATATTTGTCTTTGAAAAGTCAACTCTTCATATAAGAGAGATATTCATTTCAATCTTATTTCCCCCAGCATATAATAAAGAACTGCATTTTCAAGAAATTAATATAGGAACTGTTTGTTAAAGATAAACATATCCTAAATGACATATCTGAAATCCTTATGTTAGCTAATTTAGTAGCTGTTTTAAAAAATGATAATATTTAATATGATTATCTGATGTACAATTACATCTTAGATTATAATTTTTTAATTTAAAGTTGGCTTTCTAGATTCACATTTTTCTCCACTAAAACATACAGTAAACCAAGTTTTATAGCATGACACTAGCAGTGTGCTTTGTATTGTTTTTACAGAAGTAAGCCCTGTACTGCCATGGAACTAAGCAGTCCTAAAATACGGTGATTAAGATTTAACAATGACAGTGAAACACTTCAAGTACACATTCCCTACTTTCCAATTCTTCATTCTTCTGCCACCATGTAATGTTTCTGTACAAAAATATCGCAGGGAACTCTTTACTTACAACTTTTCTTTTCCTTATCAGAAATATACATATATTTTAACAGCTTATTCATATCACAGTTGCCCCGATTGGATTTAAAACATATCTTTGCTGTTATTAAATCTATAGTTACTTTTTATTATCCCTTTATTTTTTAATAAATGGTTTTTCCTCAAAAATAATATTCCCTTTCAATTTATGTTCTATGATAGTTTTATACATAATCTTAATAACAGGAATAATCAAAACCTAAACTCCTTTCACAGTACAAACTAAAAATTCCAGTGTACTACAGAGAAACAAACAGCATGGTGGGAACTGCCTGTAAGTTACACGACTTTCTTTAGAGGAAGAAACTAACCACAGAGTCCAATAAGAGTTTAACTTTATTGGCAAAATACTTCTATAACTTAAAGGACATTCTTCTAGAGCCACCTTTTAATCTACCAAGGCAGGAGGCAGGACATTCCTTAGCTTTTGTTGTTTCCTAATTCTCAATTTAAATTTGATAAATGCTGTTTCTTTGTATTGAAATGTTACTTGGATTTTTGTCCTGTCCCACAAAGTTTAAAGTGATCTATAATAAATGAACACCCTGAAAAAACATAAATATATAAAATATAGAAGTCAGGTTTGGCAAAAATACCTCCGCCACAAGGTTATCACACATTATGGCATAACGTGCCAGGCATAGTGCTAAGCTCTAGAGATTAGAAATAAATAAAACTAAGTCTGCAACTTACTCATACGTGAGTGAAAAATAATAGAAATACTCTAAAAGGAAAAGAAAATGGATCATGGAACAGAGTGAGTACTAGAGCTGATTCCCACCCCAATTATCAAAGAGGAATATACATCTTCAGAATTGTGGCCTCTTTCAATAGTTAGCTTTGTTTCCTTGAACTGTCTTTGTTCCCATCAAGTTTAAAACGTACACATGCTCTACAGAAGAGGATGAGAACAAATTTTGAGGTCTTCCTACTCTCTTCATGCCATAATCCTTCAGTAGACAAGACTTTCACCAGCATTACCAGAGCAGTACCACCACCACACATTAATCATCTAACTTAAATGATTCTAAAAGAAGAAATTGAGGTCAAATAAAACGACACAGTTGCTATGGTAGAAAATAATACCGATTCTTTGTGACAGACAACATCTTGCAATAAACTTTGAATTGCATTGAATAGAATCTTGACCTTTGTTTATGCTTGAGTGACTCTAAAGAGAACACATATCTATAAGAGATTTTAATTACTAAGCAAAAAATAAAACAACAAACCTTGGCGTCCTCATATGGCATCTCCTATTCTACTATTTAATCATAAAATGAATTCAGCTTCAGTTTAATGTTAATGTTTAAAATGTTTATGCCACATTATATTATGAACATTTAAAGTAAAATATTGGCTACAACAAAACTATGGATATCAGAATGGTTTCAAACTTTTTATGGTAGAGGAGAGAGTGTTGGTATGCGGCAGGGGAAGAAACATATATTTCCAGAGCTAATAACAAGAAAAACAAAATCACTGAACAAACCATTTGCTATACTATCCAAGAAAAAAAAAAAAGAGGACTCAAATTTTTAAAAAATTAATAAGGAGACATTACAATTGATACCACACAAATACAAAGGATTGTAAGAGACTAATATAAATAATCATGGAATTCTCCAGGCCAGAATATTGGAGTGGGTAGCCTTTCCTTTCTCCAGGGGATCTTTCCAACACAGGAATCAAACCCAGGTCTCCTGCATTGCAGGCATATTCTTTACCAGCTGAACCACCAGGGAAGTCCAATATAAACAATTATATGCCAACAAATTGGACAACCTATAGAAACCGATAAATTCTTAGAAATATACAATTTATTAAGCCTGAATCGCAAGGAAATACAACACCTGAACATACCAGTTGTTAGTAAGGAGATTTAATCAGTAATCAAAACCTCCCAATGAAGAAAAGTCCAGAAATAGATGGCTTTCCTGGTGAACTCTACCCAACATTTAAAGAAGAATGAAAGCCGGTCTTCAAGCTCTTCCAAAAAATATAAGAGGTGTGAAATTCCTGAAATAATTTTACAAGGCCTGTAATACCCCCGTGCCAAAACCAGATAAGAGAAAATTCAGTTCAATTCAGTTCAGTCGCTCAGTCGTGTCCGACTCTTTGCCACCCCATGAATTGCAGCACGCCAGGCCTCCCTGTCCATCACCAACTCTCAGAGTTTATCCAAACTCTTATCCATCGAGTCGGTGATGCCATCCAGCCATCTCATCCTCTGTCGTCCTCTTCTCCTCCTGCCCCCAATCCCAGCATCAGAATCAGAATCAGAATCTTTTCCAATGAGTCAACTCAAAGAGAAAATTACAAGTCACTATTCCTGATGAACACAAATACAAAAATCCTCAGCAGAATATAAGCAAACTAGTACAACTGTACATTAAAAGAATCATACGAAATGATTCCAGGAATGCAAGGACAGTTCAAAATATACAAACCACTGTGACACACCACATTAACAAAATGAAAGATAAAAATAATATAATTATCTCAATAGATACAGAAAAAACACCTGACAAAATTCAACATTTTTCATGCTAAAAACTCAACAAACTTGGTATAGAGGGAATGTATTTCAAATGATAAAGGGTATATATGCAAGCCCACAGCTAACATTAGACTCAACAGTGAAGAGCTGAAAGCATTTCCTCTGAAATCAGGAATAAGGCAGGATATCCTTGCCATTTTTATTCAATATAGTATTAGAAGTAATCAGACAAAAAACAAATTAAATAAAATAAAAGGAAACAAAACTGGAAAGGAAGAAGTAAAACTTACTGTTTGCAAATGTCATGATGTTATATGCAGAAAATCTTAAAGATGCCACCAAAAAACTGTTAGGACTAATAAATAAACACAGGAAAGCTTCAGGATACAAGATTAATATACAAACATCAGTTGCACTTGTATATACTAACAACAAACTATGAGGAGGGGAAATTAAGAAAACAATCCTGTTTATAATTGCATCAAAAGAATAAAATATTTAGAAATTAATCCAAGAGGTGAAAGATCTTTACACTGAAAAGTATAAGACATTCATTAAAAAAAATCTGAAGACAAATAAAATGGAAAGATATTCTATGCTCATGAATTGGAAGAATTAATATTGTTAAAATGTTGATATTTCAAAGCACTGGACAAATTCAATGCATCCCCATTAAAATTCCAAAGGCATTTTTCATGGAAATAGAAAAAACAGTCCTAAAATGTATATGGAACCATAAAAGACCTTGAATAGCCAAAGCAATTATAGGAAAGAAGAATAAAGCTAGAAGCATTTCAGGCTCTTGATTTCTAACTATAATACAAAGCTTTACTAATCAAAACAGTATGGTATCTGCATAAAAACAGATATATAGATTAATGCAATAAAATAGAGATCCTAATAATGAATCTACACATATTTGGTCAATTAATTTATAATAAAAGAGTCAATAACACACAAAGGGAAAAGGATAGCCTTTTCAAAAAATGGTGCTAAAAAAACTGGATACACATGCAAAAGAATGAAATTGGACCCCTATTTTACACCACAAGGAAGAATCAACTCAAAATGGATAAAAGACTTTCAAAGTAAGACAGCAAGTGGCAGCAGAAAATAAGAAAAAGACAATAGCAGACTTTCAAGCATCCAAGTGTAAATTTCCATCTTCATTTATTCTGACCTGTCCTTCCCTAATTCTCACATTGCTATTTACAGAACATCATAGTTTGTCTAGTATTTATTACATACCAGTAAGTGAGTTTAAATGACTTATACAGATCATCTCATTTATTCCTTATGCCTACTTTATGAGGTTGATATTACTCTAAAATTACCATTCAGAAAACCAAATTTTGCAGAGGTGAAATAAGCTTTCTTAAACCACAACAGATTGTGGAAGTGAAAATCTCAGATTCAAACTCAAATCTATGTGTTTCAAAGGACTCTGTTCTGAATCACTACACTATATTCAATGACTAAGGAAGAACATAATTAAGCCGTTTCTGCAAGTCTCAGGCATTGGATCCATTTGGCTACATTTTCCACTCCATCTGTATCACTACCTGTACCTGAAGTTTTATTGCTTCACAATAAAGTTTATGAAGATTATTCTGAATAAAGAAGAAATGTTTGCCTCAAGCTCAGTATACTATTTATTTAAGAAGGCAAGAAAGAAATTCAAAAAGATTTCCAACAAGGATATTTAAAATAAGTATACCCAGGCTTATGGGGTTAATCTTAGTTATCTAAGAATTTACTCATCTTTCTAAAATTATTCCTTCTGAATGGATATATTTGAAGATTTATTCTAACACTTTTTTTAAAGATAAGCAGTGTTTTTTGTTTAAATACATAAATATTTGATGATTCTTTGGACAGAAATGTCAGCATACACAAGAATATGAAGAATTCACTGGAATATTCCACCTATTATTTGGGTAACAATATGGGAAAGAGTAAGATGGTACATATAAAGATTATATCATTGCAGATATGTATCACTGTATCATCTATAAACACAGTGTGTGTGTGTGTATGTGTTTAGCTGGTTAGTTGTGTCTGACTCTTTGCAACACTTTGGACTATAGCCCACCAGGCTCCTCTGTCCATGGGATTTTTCAAGCGAGAATACTGGAGTGGGTTGCCATTTCCTCCTCCAGGGGATCTTCCCAACCCAGGGATGGAACCACATCTCCTCTATCTCCTGCATTGCAAGCAGACAATAAACACAGTAAATACAATTAAAAGCATTCAGCAATAATGTTAAGCTAATCAGTTCCATACCATTTGTATTTTATGAATTTACTAAGGCTATTACTTGTCATATATATGTCAAGGTAGCATCCATAAAATAAACTTTGATTGGAATGCAATTCCATTTGAATCATAAAGTTAAATATCTACTTAACTATTTGGAAAGCTTTATTTATAACATTAAGAGTGCAGCTTCTTAAAAATCATATTTTTATGAAGTTTTAAGCATTTTATTCAGTATTATTTTTCTCTTAATTTATATGATTTAAATATCTTTTTAAATAATTTCCACCAATGCCAAAATGTATCTTTTTTAAAGGAAAAATTAAAACTATTTGAGAAGCTAAATTTGATGTGAGCTCGATCTATTACAAAAGGCTCATAAACAGCAAAGCTATGGATATTATGCAGAATGTACGTTCCTTTCACATTAGAGAAGCTTTCCCTTCACTGGTATGTACTCTTAGCTAGTAACAGTTGTGAATATCAGGGCTGTCAAAGCAAGGCCTTTTCCATGGAGGTCCCTTGTCTTTGTAATTACCTCCTACTCCAGCTCTGTAAGAGTCTGTTGAAAGACAGAATTCCAGGAAAATTGATTTTCATTTTGAGAAAGAGCATAGTTGATGTATGAGGAATTTCATTGCTATAGAATAATGCAGTTTTATGCTACAATGTTTTCTATAGACTTTCATATGTGAATTCATGGGCTTGTTATCAGAATAATAAACAAATATTTAAAAGTAATTCTAAATACTTGAAAGCAATCTCCTAAAGGAAAATGCCCTAAGGGAAAATTTTAACCATTTCTGAGAACGATAGAAATGATCACAAGGTTATAAAAAGAAATTTTATGGTTGGCATTTGTATTGCACTCTAAAAGTTCCAAAAGATTAACAGTAGCATCATTTATACCTTCAAATTACCTTTATTAAGCATCTCCTTTTAAACATATGCGATACTAAGACTTCTGTGTAATAAAGGTAACAGGCGGAGCCTTTGTCATAGAGGATAGTTTAGTAAAGTACATAAACAGAAGAAGGAACTGTCATAAAAGCAGTCTGAGCTCAAGCCAGGATTTACTGCTACAATCGGTATTTTTTAGTAAATAGTGAAAAGCAGTATCTATGTAGGAGTGGAACATAGGCCAGATGACCTAATGACATAAAAAAGGACAGTAGAAGTTGGCCAATAACAAGCAAAACTTTATACATTTGGTTTAAACCTAGCCTTACATGTAAGTAAAACAGAAACTAACAAGTACAAATAATAGTGGGCTGTGTACCACAAAAGCATATTTTAGCAAATATACTTTTTTAAAGCTTTTCATTGAACATAGTGGCTATAAATAGCATAGAAATATCATTATGCAACATATGTTTAAGAAACAGAGACTGCAAGTTAGGTACCTCTGGGATTCAGAGTAACTCAGACACTTAATACCATTTAGTAAATTTATTTATTTCTTAATTTACAATCTGATGAGCTACTTTTCCCTCTAATATAGAGAAGGGAAACTGGCCACATTCATTTTATTTTTTTTTCTGCCCCTACATTTATTTTATTTTATTTTTTTACTTTATTTTACTTTACAATATTCTATTGGCTTTGCCATACATTTCAGAGGGGTATACTGCTTCCACTTTCTTCTAGTCATGAGAAAGGTTTTCCTCAAAGAAACTCTACTTCTACATGTAGATAACCTTAGCATTAGTCCTTTTTTCTGCCAAACTGCTTATCAGATGAGTAGAAACATGCCTCACAATACAGTACCGAGAGCTAAAAAATCAAAAGAAAAATGACATAAAATAATCTGAAAAGAAAAAAGTAACATATATGTGTAGTTTTATTAACATGACAAGAAAACGATAGACACAAAAGTACTTCTTTTTTTGGTTTACTAAGATAGAGGATGTATATTCTGTAAAATTTGCCCAGGTTCCTTTACAATTGCAAGAGAAGCATAAGACTTTTTACCTGTAAGAGATAAAGTGTATGCTTCACAGTTAAATATTGAGTTGAACAAAAGAATGGTGATGTTCAATAAGGAGATATTATGAAAAGAATGTATCATGCTCTTCCACAAAATATCTCTGGGTACCTTTCTAGCAGGTAGAATTGTAACTCTATTGAAGAAATTTTTCTCCCAAGTAGGTAGCTATCTCAAACACCAGCTTTGTTTCTAAATTGTGACAACTGCAACAGAAGCAATCTCTTTATAGTTCTGGAGGGAAGATCATTTGAAGTGTAAATAGTCTTAAGTGTAAGAAGTCTAAGCAGGTCTGAGTCCTACTTAGAAAATTCAGGAACTCTCTAAAGATGGCAGCATTATAATTGGACTTAAGATGATTCTGGAGAGTAAGATCATGAAAACCGAAGGTTATTTCACGAGCCCATTTGTGACACTGATGAAGAAAATATATGTTATAAGGGGAAAACATAAAACAATTGAGCAATAAAAAACAATGCCACTGTTGAGATTTGATAGAAATGGAGAACACAACAGAGTCCCTGAAGTTTTCTGAGAAAGATAGTGAAAGGGTTGTGTTTATGAATATTAACCTGGCATTTATTTTATAGGATGGACTGAAAATAACATTTTTGAGGTAAAAAATAATTTATGAGGTTATTAAAATATGCTAAGAGAGAAGGTAGAAGTTTGAAGTAAGATAGAATATGAACGAACAAGAATCTAAGTATAAAGAATTTGTAAAGTGATTCATCATTATTACCATCAAAAATATTTAGGGTCCCTAATACAGAGCACTGGGCAATATGCTCATTCAGAAAGTACAATGAAATATATGTTCCTAGGTAAACAATTTCTGTCCTTCAAGTTGACAATATACCAAAAATCATAGATGATTCTTTTTATAGTACCCAAGCAAAAAGAGTCTCCCAAGAGAATTTTTTATGTAACACAGATTGATAGATAGTACACACACACACACACACACACATATATATACACATACAAATTCACAGATTTGAAGAAAAAAAAATTTGTGTGCTATTTATTCTTATTGGTAAATAAAAGACTGATTTTGAAGTGGCAAATAAGAGCAGGGGATAAAAATAATCAGACGTTTTTGATTATGTCACAGATAATTGAACGGAGAAGGCAATGGCACCCCACTCCAGTACTCTTGCCTGGAAAATACCACGGATGGAGGAGCCTGGTGGGCTGCAGTCCATGGGGTCGCTAGGAGTAGGACATGACTGAGCAATTTCACTTTCACTTTTCATTTTCATGCATTGGAGAAGGAAATGGCAACACACTCCAGTGTTCTTGCCTGGAGAATCCCAGGGACAGGGGAGCCTGGAGGGCTGCCGTCTATGGGGTCGCACAGAGTCGGACATGACTGAAGCGACAGCAGCAACAGCAGCAGCATGTTAATATATTACCTTCTAATTTCTTCAAATAAAAATTATGTGGCACTAAAAAAGTCCTAAGGAACGTATGATTTATTTTTTAAATGTTTAGGAGAAAAAAAAATCATTCAAATGTGTAGGCAAATGGTATACCTCTTGAGGGGGAAGGAACATAGAGGTGGATGTTTTAATGTGAAAGCAAATAAGGAATATAGGAGAGGTGTTTGTAGCATTTGCTGCAGTTCCAAATAGCATGTAATATTATGCCCTCAGAAGATATTTATTTTAATATATTTAAAGTTTAATTTGGTAATCATTCTGCCATCAGATGAAATTTAAGACTTCAAAATATACACTGAATGATTATGATTTGTATTATAAACAGTTACAAAAATTGGCTTGTTTTCATGTGACAGGACATTTGTGTTTTGAGTTCTGACACAGTTAGGAACTGATTAAATCTGATCCCTTAAAGAAAGTAAAAGATATATATTTTAATTATTGGCATAAAAGTCCATTCAAGAGTTCCTTTCATTACATTTTATGCCTTCAATATAATCACCTTTATTAAATGATTTGCTTATTATAGAAGGAGGTGCAAGATTAAATGTACATCACCACTGTCATATTTGACAGATGAACAGAATATTCCAAAGAACCAATACACGAAAAGCATATTTTTTCTGAAAAAATATCCATTTAGAAATTCTTCAAAGTAGAAAAATTAGAGAATTATATAAGAAACATATTACACTGACTAGCAAAGTCTGAACCCAAGACTTTCTTCACAAAAACTGGAACATTTGTACAAGAATTACCAGTACTTTCTGCCTTCTAGGATGGAGATTGGCAGAATTATATTGGGAACCAACTAATCTTTTGTAGTCACAAGGACCATGCTGGGAGACCCTACTTTTTATTCAGATATTCATATACATCCTTTCAGGGAGGCCTGAACACTGTAGGCAAATCAAGTGCAGATACTCCAGACGGAGATAGAAAGTGTTCTGTTTAGTAATGTAACTGGTATGTCCTTCAGAATAATCCAGACTCTATAAACTCTGTTAGCTAGAGCCCCTTAAATCTTAAAGTCCTAGATTTAGGTAGCTTCCTACATGAAATAATATATCATTGAGAGAATAGAAATCAGGAGGATACTGAGAATGGAGATGACAAAACTGCAGGAGGGAATACATGTGTCATGTGTCGTCGCTCAGTCATGTCCGACTCTTTGTGACCCCATGGACTGTAGCCTATGAGGCTCCTCCATCCATGGGATTTTCTAGGCAAGAGTACTGGAGTGGGTTGCCATTTCCTTCTCCAGGGGATCTTCCTCACCCAGGGATCAAACCAAAGGACAGTCCAAATCCTTCCCTCCCTCTACAGAGTAAACGGAATTAACAATGTTGGGTAAAGTACAACATGGATCAGAAGGCTAATGTCCCAGGCATGTGTCACTTAAGGTTGAACAATCAAGAGTTTAGGAAATATTTTGGACCAGGATTTATCATGTTAGAACCATGGAGGTGTGGGCTGAGAAATCTTCCTTCTTCAGAGGAAGAAGGTAATCCAGGGGATCAAGGTCATGGGAGTTAGACAGATCAAGGATGCTGCCCTATCTCTTTCCAGTAGCTAGTAATAAATGTGGCAACAGTTCGGTCAAATCTCCAAGGCAAGCAGATGTCTGAAAAATATTTAGATTGAGGGAAAAATTGACTCCCGCCAGTGGGAAGGCCAGTTATTACAGAAGCTAGACAGAGGCACAGTTAGGGAACCTGAAGTCAACTTGGGGCATTTGGCTCTTAAAAAAAACCACTCCAGTTCCAACTGATGTTACATTTAAGTATTCCACCTCATATTATCCTAGAAGTTATGCCCCAACCTTATCAAAGTCTGTGATTTTAGTTCAGTTTTGTTGTGAAGCAGTGGGAAAGACTCATGCAAACTTGTCAGAGTGGCCAAGAAGGAGCCAGAGCCCTTCTACTCCGTGGCTGAGCATCCATCAGAGGTTACCATGAAGGAGAACTGTGCAAAACAGAAAGCATTCCACTGCAAGTGGAGGAGCATTGTTGTAATAGGTAAGAAAGACACTGAAATACCTCCACCAAGGCTCCATGTGGGAGAGCACTAGAAATTTCTCAAAAGGAGCTCAGAATGACTCAAGGGGATACAATTTCCAGCAATTAGCCCAATGAGGGGCTCGGTTTTAATCATTTGGATATATAAAATAAATGTGTCTTATTTTGTATTCAGGCTGGAAGGGATCCAGGATATCTATGTTGAGCAAATAATAAAGTTTTTATGGTAATATTCATAAATAGTAGATTAAAATAGAAATATTGAATATTACATCTCCTGCACTACAATTTTTATATTGTTAATTTTACGTTTTCCTTGTTAAAGCTTAAGCTTTTTGGCTTGTGATAAAAGGAAATGTTCTAAAGGCTAAAATTTGCTAAAATCATACAGTCAAGAATAATAACTCTTCAAGTCAGTGCATAGGATTGATAGGAAAGAGGGGTGTTTAGACAATGTAAGTAAAAAGGCATTCCAAACTTTACAATTTATATACGATAGTCCATGATACATTTTAAATTCTAATTTTAATCTGTTTTTAAAAACTTACTTAATACCTTTAGATTTGTTCATTTATAATTTATGAAACCTCTTTGAACTTTAGAAATGTTGATCTTCAGGCTTTCTTAACTTTTAAAATGCAAAAGTTGCATGGAGGGGAAATTGTGTGAGAAAAACATTTTCAAAAAACACTAATTCTTCTGATAATGTTAAGTATTTAAGTACAACCTTGGATATTCAACTGAAGTTTAATTATTAAAATCAGTGCTCTACATATCACAGTATAGGACAGTGCAGGTTTCAACAAAGCTAAATTATCGAGATGTTCGTTGGAAATATGTTTTTCCCTTCATTATAAATAAAATTATCTTGTCAGTCAAAAACAAATTACTTTTTCTTCTCTCAGNATCAGTGCTCTACATATCACAGTATAGGACAGTGCAGGTTTCAACAAAGCTAAATTATCGAGATGTTCGTTGGAAATATGTTTTTCCCTTCATTATAAATAAAATTATCTTGTCAGTCAAAAACAAATTACTTTTTCTTCTCTCAGAACATGTGTTTTAAGCTTTTTAAAGTCAACAATAATTTATTATTGGTATTTTAAGCTACTTAATGGCACCAAAAAATACAGTTAATGATAGATGGACCAGGCTACTGGTGCACTGCCCTGTCCTTCATAGCTAAGATTCTATTATTCTATTCTATACTGTTTAACAGTTGCATATAAGCAGATGGAAATTACAGATATGGCATTATTGGGGGAGGGAGGGGCAAGGACCAAGGATGAAAATCAATGCAAGATTTAAAGACCTAGTAGGAACAGCTGCCCTTAAAAATACTTTTGGCTTTGAGACCTCATAGGAGTAACTGCCCTTAAAATTATTCTTGGTGAATTTGATGGGAGAGAGGATGCAGCCACAACTGTGGTAGTCCAGAAAGCTTTACTGCCCCTTTCTTATTTCTACTAGTTTTATTTTAAAATCATGATTACATGGAATAAAAAAATAAACACAGAGACCAGAACATTTGGATTCAAATAAATAGAAAGGTAATTATCAGTATGATACAGAAAACTTCATCTTCAAGACAAGATGGAAAATATCATTTATTAAGTGTACAGCACTCAACATTTTACCTATTTCATTTGATCAACAAAAAATCTAAAAGACAGATATGACAGTTCCCATTTAACAGATGAAAAAATGGGCTAAGAGAGGAAGCTTGCCCAAACCAAACAACTGCTAAGTACTTGAACTGTTTGATATTCTTTCCATTATGCCAGAGATATTACCGTGGAGAATATAGCACTAAACACCAAATAAAAATCAGAATCGTAGCTTCCTCAAATGTTTTTTAGGAAATTATATCAGATCTAAATCATTTTAGTTTGTAGATACTTCTGAAACCTGCTTTGTAAGGAACGCAAGACAATAGAACAGACTGCCCCCCTTTCCACACTGAACTGGAACATTAGAATAAAACAGGTACAAAGCTATGCTATTACTTTTTGCATTTCTGCCAGTCTAGTGGGGGTGATATCTACTAACTTCAAGGTAAGGTGAACCCCTGCTAGTTAACTTAGCAGTTAAGATAATTAGTACAAGGAAAAAATATATGCACAAACAATATTATCTTTAAAAAATTATGCTCTTCACCATTTATCCTTATGTGTGTATTTAGTCAGTCAGTTGTGTCTGACTGTTTGTGACCCCATGGACTGTAGCTTGCCAGGCTCCTCTGTTTAGGCAAGAATATTGGAAAGCATAGCCATTCCCTTCTTTGGGGGATTTTCTCAACCCAGGGGCTACTGCCAAATACATCTCTCTGTTCTTTCACAAGCAGATTTCTTCTAATAATATCCCCATGTGTATTCCACTCGAATTTCAAATTTTCTAATACCAAAGACCAAATTGTCTTCACTAAGGTCCTAATGATTACCAAGCTGCTAAATTCATGGATAGTTTTCAGTTCTCATCTTTCTTGACTGTACAGCAGCTTATGATATTGTTGACTGTATATTCCTTCATGAAACCCACTCCTGCAATGGTTTCCATAACATCACATTTCACGTTATGCCTCCATCTTCTATGACAAAGTTTCACTAACTGCAGCATACTCCTCAAAAGAATCCTCCACGGATTCTCAAGCCTTAGCCTTAGCACCTCCATTTGTCCTGCACACAAAGACAATCTAATAAACCCTTGTAGCTTGGCAACTGTAGAGTTACCAAACCAGCATATTAAACTGTCTTAACACTGTTAGCATAACACATAGACACCTCAAATTCTAAATGTCAGAAACTAAATTAACCATCTTCTTCCAATAGTCTGCCTACTTTCAACCTTCAGCCAGTGCTAGTGAGAATCTAGTAATCATCTTTGGTACCCCTTTCTACCAATTGCTCTTATCCAGTAAATCACCAAATCACCTTTGCATTTTGCCTCCTAAAATATACCTTGAATCCTTCAATTTATCCCCAGTTCTTCAACCTCCACCCAAATAATGATCTACCATCATCTTGCACCTAGAATACTGATTGCCTCTTAATTGGTCCCCTCAGATCCATTCTTTTCCCTTCAATATTTTTTACAAAATGTAATCAGGGTGATCCTTTTGAAACTCAATGTGACCATGTCACTCTGTTGTTTAAACCATTCAGCAATGCATCTTCAAGCTTGGGATAGAGGATCAAATTCTGGTACTGTGTTGATCATATTCTACACATCTGACTTACCCCACCCCTGATTTCCACCACTCCCTCCTCACTCTCATCATTTCATCTCTCTGGCTTACTCCTGGCTCCTCAAATGCCTCATACTCTGTCTCCTAGAGCAATCACACATACTATCCTTTCTGCCCGATATTTCTTTCCCCTTGCTTTCTTATACAGTAAATTCTTATCTTTCTTTTCATGCTCAGCTCAAGAAAGTTTTCTTCAAGAAAGGCATCCTAACCTCTAAGACTAAATCAGGTCCCTAGGTACCCACTCTTAACAGTGCAAAGCAATACTCCTTTACAACATTAAAACTGTAAAAACTAACACAATAGTATAAATCAACTAAACTGCAATAAAAATTATAATCAAAATTAAATAGGCAAGCAGTTATTTAATTACTGTCATTCCTACAAGCTTAAAAACTTATTGACTTAAGGACAAGATATCCTCATTACTGTACCCCAACACAATGCTTTACACATTTTGTTTACAACAAATTTATGTTGAAGAAATGAATTGGCAATAGTTAACACTCATCTTTATTATTTTACTTCTAACCTACACCCCAACATATCTTACTCTGGTGTTTGTTCTCTCCCTCGGCCCCCGCCCAGTAAAACTATTTTACTTCCAAAAAATATCATCCATGACCTTTAGTTGTCAAATATGGAAGATATATATGAACTTATAATACTGAATTCCCCACATCCTTTATCACTTACGATTATTTTCTTATTCTTGAAACTATTCTAACATAATGATCTTCTGTTTTCTCCAATTACTGTTCTTTCCTTCCCGGTCAGTCTTCTTGGCATACTGTTCAACTGTTTGTTCCCAGGTTTACAGCCCCAGCTCTCCTCCCCTGCACACTCTCCTTAGAAATATACCACTTTTGTTAGTGTATTATAAATATTATGTCAAAATTTCACATTTTTACTACTATATTATACACATTTTACTGATGAAGAAACTTAGATATTAAAAGGTTAACTGAATTTCTGAGGTCACAGAGTAATTAAGGAATTGGGGATCTGAATCCAATCAGACTCATTCAAGAACAGATTTATTGCCCTCTTTCTGCATTATAACTTAAACCATTTAATTGACTATCCCTTTACCATGATGATTCTCAAATCTTTGTCTCCACCTCAAATAACTCTAACTATTCTGATATCCACCTGCTAACTGAACACCTCCACTTAGTGTCACACAGCATTTTAAAAGCTACATGATCCCAAAACTGAACATCACCATGACCCCCACACAAGTCTCAAATACCCAAGTCCAAATCCTCCCTCTCCCTCATCCCTACTGATATCACGGATATACTGATCCCTACTGATATCACTGATATACTGATGTCCCGAAGTTCAACAGATTTTTCTATCTGTATATTCTTACACACATTCATTATTTTGCATTGATATCAGTGCTCTGATAGTCCATGTTTTCTTTATTATTCATCTGTACAATATTGCCTTCTCAACTGGTCTATCTAAATGTACTTACTGATTTTGCTTATATTCTTACTGCTGTCCAAGTGAATGGAGAAGGCAATGGCACCCCACTCTAGTACTCTTGCCTGGAAAATCCCATGGGCGGAGGAGTCTGGTAGGCTGCAGTCCATGGGGTCGCTGAGGGTCAGACACGACTGAGCGACTTCACTTTCACTTTTCACTTTCATGCATTGGAGAAGGAAATGGCAACCCACTCCAGTGTTCTTGCCTGGAGAATCCCAGGGACAGGGGAGCCTGGTGGGCTGCCATCTATGGGGTCACACAGAGTCGGACACGACTGAAGTGACTTAGCAGTAGCAGTAGCAGTCCAAGTGAATGTTCAAATATATTGATTTGACTGAGACATTTCTCTATTTTACAGCATTTAATGACTTACTGTCACTTTCAAAATAAGAGCTTAATTATTTAGCAAAAAGTATAAGGGTCAACATCTTTGTCTGCCTCTTGTGTATATATTTATCCTTCCCTCCTGTCAACTTGCTTGCATCCTAAGTTCCAGTCATACTAACCACTTAAAATTCTTCTAAAGTGCCATTCTTTCCTCATGATTTCCTTTGGACAGAACCCTTTTAATCGCAACACAAACTATTCATACTTCACAGTCAGCTGAGATGTTGCATCTTTCAAATGAGCTTTCCTTGATCTTCACCCTGGGCCGAGTTATCTCAAATACCCAACCCACAGTGTCTTTAGAATGCTTACATCCTTTGGCAAAAGAATACCCACACTTTAATGAAGCTGTATACGAATGATCTGTTTCCAGGTTGCTATCTTTGTTCTTTTCTCACTTAGTCCAGTGCCTGGCTCACAGCTGAAATCTTCAGTGAATGATAAGTAAAAGCTTATATAACTAAAGTCTACATTTATTTCCTACTCCCTATAGAATAGACTTTATTATTTTCCAAGTCTACATCCTTCAGAATACTACATAATAGATTTTTTGGCAAATATCCTTATCATTTTTATATAAAGAATAAAATAATGCATCCTTAATACAGTCTTTCTTTTAAAAAACACTGCTGAACAACATCCAAATAGCCATTCTGTTTTCTTATCACAGTAATCCTATCTTCAAATTCCTAACACACTGATGATAAGAAATGAATAGAAATAATAAGTTTTAGACTGCTAGTAATAACAACATGACTTGAAATGAATTTTTAAAAATAGTTAAATTTCATGGGGTATTTTTTTTCCATTTAAGACATCTTTCTTCACTGCTTTGAGAAAAGAAACAATTTTATTGCTGCAAAGGGTATCAAGTTATCTTGCCAAATTAGAGATGTCTGGATGATTTATGTTAGAATTAAATAAAGTCTCTTAAATCATTTATCAATAATCACTGTGTTCAGTTTTAAGAATTTATCTGGTCGTTTAATTACCACTATTTTTTGTAATATCCAGTCTCTAACTATCTACTGTGTGTTTCCAAATGATAAACCAAGTTAAAAGATGGAACTAATATTGTTAAGATCATGAAAATATTATTCCTGCATGAGAAATAATAACATATGACCTGAATAATTATAGTCAGATGGAAATTTTTTAGTGACCCTAAAAACCAAAAAGACATTCTTACTACTAACAAGAGTAAGTACTGATATGTCCATAAATTCATTAAACAGCAAAATCCAACTCCCTAGCATATAATATAAAATTATAAGTAAGAAATATTACTAAGGTAAAATCCACAATGGGCCAATAAATAAATGTGGAATATTGAAGGAATAGATCCCAGTCTTTTGACACTCACCCAGTGAGGGTGAGTCCTGCTACCCACAAACAATCTAAATATTGGGTTGTGAGGAATAACTCTGAAGTCACAATCTATAACCAACTTTTCTAGTAGTGCATCCAAACAACTGACCTACTCCTTTGCTATGAAGCAACATCAAGTTGAAAAATCATTCCAGAATTCTTGCTTTGTTCACAGGTTTTGTGCACTTCTTCTTTGAACTCCTTTTCTTAGACTATCCCTTATCTCCCTGACTCCTAATCTGCTCCCTTTGCTTTCTCATGTGGTGTTTTGAGAGCATTCTCTGGTGGCTCAGTTGGTAAAGAATCTGCCTGCAATGCAGGAGACTCCAGTTCGATCCCTGGGTTGGGAAGATCCCTTGGAGAAGGAAATGGCAACCTACTCCAGTATTCTTGCCTAGGAAATCTCATGGACAAAGGAGCCTGGCAGACGGCAGTTCATGGGGGTGCAAGTCAGACACAACTTAGCAATTAAACCACCACACCATGGTGTTTTGTACCTGGTAACTAATGTGGTGGAAGGAGAGTAAAGAAGTCTTCTTAAAGCTCAACATTCAGAAAACTAAGATTATGGCATCTGGCCCCATCACTTCATGAGAAGTAGATGGGGAAACAGTGGAAACAGTCTTGGACTTAATTTTGGGGGGCTCCAAAATCACTGCAGATGGTGACTGCAGCCATGAATAAAAGATGTTTATTCCTTGGAAGGAAAGTTATGACCAACCTAGATACCATATTAAAAAGCAGAGACATTACTTTGCCAACAAAGGTCCATCTAGTCAAGGCTGTGGTTTTTCCAGTGGTCATCTATGGATGTGAGAGTTGGACTGTGAAGAAAGCTGAGCACTGAAGACTTGGTGCTTTTGAACTGTGGTGTTTGAGAAGACTCTTGAGAGTCCCGTGGACTGCAAGGAGATCCAACTAGTCCATTCTGAAGGAGATCAACCCTGCGATTTCTTTGGAAGGACTGATGCTAAAGGTGAAACTCTAATACTTTGGCTACTTCATGCGAAAAGTTGACTCATTGGAAAAGACTCTGATGCTGGGAGGGATTGGGGGCAGGAGGAGAAGGGGACGACCGAGGATGAGATGGCTGGATGGCATCACCGACTCGATGGACATGAGTTTGTGTGAACTCCGGGAGTTGGTGATGGACAGGGAGGCCTGGCATGCTGTGATTCATGGGGTCACAAAGAGTCAGACACGACTGGGCGACTGAACTGAACTGAACTGAACTAATATGGTCCTTTAGACTCTAACCTTTGTTATAAACTGTGCTTTCTTCTCTATATCTAATCCCTCACTCAGTCCAGGACACTCCTGCAGAGTACCATATTAGTCCCACAGTTCATGTATTAATCAAGGTAGGCCAAGTTGAGCTGTAGTAATAAATTTCAAGAAATCTGTGGCTTAAAACAAAATCTCTGCGCTCACTCTAAGTCTGCTGCAGGTCCAGAAGCTCTGTAAGGCAACATCAATCCAAGCAATGATTCAGGAGTTTGGATGGGTCCATTTTGTGGTTCTATTATCTTAAGAGGAAGCTTATGATCACTGTGGCAGGAGGAGAAAATAACTCAGGAGTCTCACAACAGTTTTTAGATGCTCTATCCTCAAAGAAACAAAAGTTACTCTCACAATCCAGTAGCTCAACAATTCACATAGTCCCATCTTATTCAAAAGAATATGACAAATGTGAAGACACACATTTCATAACCAATACATATCTCATCCAGATAACTTAACACCTTTTTCCACTTCAAAATATAGTGGTAGTCCCAATTAAATTAGTTTTATACTCAAATTAAAAGAGAATTACCAATTTAAGAAAAATGACGAACTTTAAATGACAAGTTTACTTCTGAAAAATCACATTTCTGTTTTTTTTTTAATTAAATGAGAATGAGAGGCTTAAAGTTTAATAAAAGTTTTCAAGGATGGCATAAAACAAGACTCTCTTGTTACCATGAATCCGTTTGTCTTCTATGAAATAACAGAAAAATGGGATGGGGTGATTATTCAGCAAAAATAACATGCATTATAGGTATTTTAAAACTTTTTAAATGAGCAATAGAAGTTCAGAATTTCATCTGAACATCGTAAATCACATCTCTCATTATTCATATATATATGTGTATGCATGCATGTGTGTATATATACACACATGCACAAACACACACTGAAAACTACTGACTAGTGATTTCTTTGTCTAATGAAGGAGATTCTGAAGCACATAGGTAAATTCAAGTACAAATTAAGAAATTAGTGTGGTAATTTTAAAAAAAAGTCTACTTTTTTGAGAGCCTACAGTAGAGTCAGCTAAATCAAATAGATTATTTGGTGGAAAGAGAGAAAGAGATTCAAAAGAATCATAAATATGCATGGTTTACAAAGAAGTTGTATCTTCCTCATTGTTATTGAAATTATAAAGCAGTTAAGGATGTCGGTATTAAACAATAAATATTTGAACAGTATTACATGTCCAGAATTCTTGGGAGTAGTTGATTGCAAATATAGCTATAAATAAATCCCCGTCCTTGAAATGCTTACAGTCAAATAAATATATCACATTCACTCTTAATCTCTAAATAATTGAGATACGTATGGTCAACACAAAGAACACTAAAACTTGAATAGGATGTTTCATTTGAATTCACATTCTAAAGTTCAAGTAGTACAACTACTTGTTATCATTATAATACCCCAAATATAACCGAAAATATATGAAATATACACTTAAGAAATTGAAGTATCATTAGAGAAACAGATAAATTAGCAACTTTGAAACAAAGTAGAATACATTGGTATTATTAGAGGTCCAAACCATGCTAAGTAAATGCAAAAAATCAGGTGGTTCCAATTTGAGCTATGAAATAAGGTAAAAAGAAGAGGTCCTAAAAACACTGGGCCTTAAGGGAAAATGGGAGTTCAGTTCATGAGCAAGTGAGGCAAGGAGATGGACATACTAAATGTTGAGTGAATTTGTCAAAATGGGGTTCTATTTTTACATAATTGAGTAATATGCAAAACTTTAGAAAAAAAATAAGATAATTGATTTAAACCACACTGTATATAGTTTTACATTATTTACTCCAGAATAAAAGATAAACTGAAGAAGAGGCTTCAAGTAGTGAAACCACCATTAAAATACTTAGAAAATCGTTTAGAAAATAATGACACAACTAACTGAAGAAGAAAATAAGGAATGAGACACAGCAAGTATTTTAGTAGCATGACTGATTAAAATCTAATCAGCTATCCAGAGGAATGAAGGAAAATGAATGGTCCTTCTCTTGGAAACCAAAAGGAAGCTCAAAGCCAACAATCACTGAATGAGATAAAGGATACAGAAAGAACACAAATGCTTTAAATATTAAGTATACATTGATATTGACCCTGGGGCTACCCTGGTAGCTCAGGTAAAGAACTCACCTGCAATGCAGGAGGCATGAGTTTGATCCCTGGGTTGGGAAGATTTCCTGAAGAAGGAAATGGCGACCCACGCCAGTATTCTTGCCTGGAAAATCCTACGGACAAGGAAGATGGGTGGACTACAGCCCATGTGGTCACAAGAGCTGGACATGACTTAGTGACTATACCACCACCACCCACTGACCATATTTAGTATGTGATGAATTTGACATACAACAGAAGATTAACATTCACATCTGTGGTCAGAAGAGAAGTCAGCAATAGAGATTACAGATGCTAGTAAGCGGCATGTACCTAATATAATGGTCGAGGACATGACGTAGAAAATGTCACCTGGGCAAAGACATAAGATGATACTCTTAGGTAGTTAGAATAGGAAAAAGGAGTCCAGATGGCGGTGACTAAAAGACATATAAGGGGAAGTGAAGTCGCTCAGTTGTGTCCGACTCTTTGCAACCTCATGGACTATAGCCTACCGGACTCCTCCGTCCATGGGATTTTCCAGGCAAAAGTACTGAAGTGGGTTGCCATTTCCTTCTTCAGGGGAACTTCCCGGCCCAGGGATCAAACCCAGGTCTCCCGCATTGTAGGCAGACGCTTTACCATCTGAGCCACAAGGGAAGCCCCTTGAAACTAAAAGACAAAGAAGAGGAAAGCCCACGAAAATAGAACAAACGAAGGTCAGAGGACCAGAGGAACTCGGGTAAGACAAACAGCACTCTTGGCTAGCCCAATTTACATAGGGCAGGCCCATGCAGAGGAGAAAAAACTTAGAAGAGCCAAAACTGGGCCAGGGGCTTTCTGTTCATGTCTTTTGGGTCAGTCTGTCCTCTCACCTCAAGGATGTATTTTCCTTTTCTTTCTAAATAAAACTGAGCTGTAACGTGGGGTTGTAACACTGGTCCATCTGAGGAAATTACATGGGGCTGTAACTGTCCATCTGTTGCTTCAAATTTTTGTTGCAATGAGACAGAACCAAGGAAATTAGAAACTCCCCTAACAATACTATATTATGGAAAAATCATTTTAGAGGAGTAATCTAAAAAATTGGGAATCAACCAAGGAAAGTAAAAATCAAAGAGAAAGAACAGAAGCAATAGAGAAAAGTTTCGAATCTGTACAGTCTGTCCCTGAACTGTTTCCAATTTCCCAATACTATACACAGTCCCATCCCATCCCTAGGCATTAAAAGTTTGAACCACACTGTTTCCAAAACATGCTATGCTTGTTCCCAACTCAGTGTTTCCTTGTACTATTTAAATAGCCTGGAATTCCCACCTACTAACCCTTTCAAATACCACTTACCCTATGAAATTCCCCCACTCTTTGTCCCACACTGTTTTACTCAGCAAACTTCGTTAGAGCACACACCACCCTGCATGGTCATTGTTTTTGCATCTCTTTCCCTCAAGTGAAAGGGAACTTCAGGTGGGTCAAGGAGGGCCTTATTCAACTTCTAAAGCCAAGGCTTTGCACATAATGGGCATCTAAAGAACACTTATTGAATTCAGAAGGTTTAGTGGATAGTAATGCCAAATAGGAAAAGGAGTACGTCAAGGCTGTATATTGTCACCCTACTTATTTAACTTATTTGCAGAGTACATCATGAGGAATGCTGGACTGGAAGAAACACAAGCTGGAAATCAAGATTGCTGGGAGAAATATCAATAACCTCAGATATGCAGATGACACCACCCTTATGGCAGAAAGTGAAGAGGAGTTAAAAAGCCTCTAGATGAAAGTGAAAGAGGAGAGTGAAAAAGTTGGCTTAAAGCTCAACATTCAGAAAACAAAGATCATGGCATCTGGTCCCATCACTTCATGGGAAATAGATGGGGAAACAGTGGAAACAGTGTTAGACTTCACGTTTTGGGGCTCCAAAATCACTGCAAAGTGACTGCAGCCATGCAATTAAAAGACGCTTAGTCCTTGGAAGAAAAGTTATGACCAACCTAGATAGTATATTCAAAAGCAGAGACATTACTTTGCCGACTAAGGTCCATCTAGTCAAGGCTATGATNGGTCCACTGGAGAATGGAATGGCAAGCCACTTCAGTATTCTTGCCTTGAGAACCCCATGAACAGTATGAGATTCATGTTAGGAGGTTGAAAATGGGAATAGAAGGGAGAGAGGAGAGGGGAGAAAGGAGAGATTGAGGTGAGAGGAGAGAGGTGAGAGAAGAGAGGGGAGAGGAGGAGAGGAGAAATGGGGAAAGGGGAGTGGGGAGAGAGGAGAGAGTTCTCCAGAGATTCAAAAGGGAAGGGAAGAGAAGGATAGGGAAAGATAGGGAAGGGCCGGGAAGGATAGGGAACAGTGGGGAAAGGCTGGGAAGGACAGGGAAAGGTAGGGAAGGATAGGGAACAATAGGGAAGGGCTGGGAAGGATAGGGAAAGGCCGGGAAGGATAGGGAAAGGTAGGGAAGGGCCGGGAAGGATAGGGAACAGTGGGGAAAGGCTGGGAAGGATAGGGAAAGGCCGGGAAGGATAGGGAATGGTAGGGAAGGGACGGGAAGGATAGGAAATAGTAGGGAAGGATCGGGAAGTATAGGGAAAGGTCAGGAAGGAAGAGGTTATTTTTAGCTGGGTTGTTCAGAGGAGCTTGAACAGATTCTTGCATCAGACAGATGAGTCTTTGTAAAATGGATGCAATCTGGACTAGGGGAGACATGGGTGAGAGAAGGTATGAAGGATCCATCCATTCATCCAAGAACCATTAACTAGAAACATATAAAACCAGATATAATAAAGGGGCCTTGAAAATATCCTGATTGGAATAAACTGTGAAAAACATTTTGGAAACATCTGGGGGAATTCTGAAAGATGACTGGGTATTTGTTGATATTAAGGGATTTTAGTTAATTGCTTTGAGGTGTAACAGTGATATTGCATTTATGTTTTTTCCCCTCATGTATTTATGTTTTAAAAAGGAAAATTTTTATCTTTTAACAAAATATACTGAAACATTGCTAGGTAGAATATGATGTGTTGCATTTGCTTTAAAAAAGGCCAGTGTGTGTGTGCACATGTTGGAGGAAATGGATAGGGCAATGTAAATGAAATAAAATTGGTGTTGATCATTGATGAAGGCAGATGTTGGGTACATGTAAATTCATTATACTGTTTTCTCTATTTTGTATATGTCTATTTTTATAATGAAATATTTTAAAAGAAATGTTCATTGAATGCCTACCATGTTCCAAGTAACTAGAGGTATAATCAGGAAAGACACATTGCCTGCCTTCAAGAAGCCTATGATCTGGTGGGGGAGAAGAAGATCCTTGAAATCAACAGGTGTGTAAACAATTACCTGCTGTACTCACAGTATAAACCAATTGCCATAGGAGAAACTAATTCTGACTGACTTGGTCAGGGCTTATTGCAAGAGGAGGTAAAGTTTGACTGTTTCACTAGTAGAATTTACAGGGCTTGGTGACCTAGTGTATGCGAAAGAAGGAGTAGAAGGATATGGAAGTTTACCTTGGGCACCTTGGTAGTGGTGGCAGTCCATTAACAAAGACAAGGGATACAGGAAGAGAAATAGGTCAGGGTGGGGGCAGCCATCAGCAGGACACCTGTGAAATGTAGAGATGTGCAGGAAGTCACCAAAACTGTGTTCTAGGCAGAAATAAAAAAGGTTTCCAAAAGAGATGAACAAGGTATGTTTCAAAACCTCCTAGGCCCCAGGCTGATGGCCCCTAGGGTCTGAGAGGGGAGAAAGGGGAGGTAAGGCTGGCTGGAGAGGTAGCTGTGCTCAGTGGGAGTTAGGCTGGGCTCCGTCATTGCCACTATATGTGATGAACAACGGTCAGTAGGTTTGAGGCCCCTTGTGGAAGGAGACACTTGAACTATGTGGGTTCCATTGCTAAGAGAAGTCATGAAGATGAAGGACTCAGCATCACTTTGTAAAAAGAATCATTTACCAGAAAGAAGCAGCCACTTTGGATGACCATAGTAAAAAGTGATTAACTCTCTTCTTTCATCATTTGGAAGTACAGTATACTGGTTTGGATTGTGGGCTCTGGAACCATGCTGCTGCTGCTAAATCACATCAGTCATGTCTGACTCTGTGCGACCCCATAGACAGCAGCCCACCAGGCTCTCGTCCTTGGGATTCTTCAGGCAAGAATACTGGAGTGGGTTGCCATTTCCTTCTCCAGTGCATGAAAGTGAAAAGTGAAAGTGAAGTCACTCAGTCATGTCCAACTCTTTGCGGCTCCTCCATCCATGGGATTTCCCAGGCAAGAGTACTGGAGTGGGTTGCCATTGCCTTCTCTGCNGGGTTGCCATTTCCTTCTCCAGTGCATGAAAGTGAAAAGTGAAAGTGAAGTCACTCAGTCATGTCCAACTCTTTGCGGCTCCTCCATCCATGGGATTTCCCAGGCAAGAGTACTGGAGTGGGTTGCCATTGCCTTCTCTGCTGGAGCCATGCTACTTGGTTTTAAATCCTAGCTACAAAGTTGCTTGACCTCTGTGAGCCTCCATTTTCTCACCTGTACAGTGGAGATAATATTATCTAACATGAAGAGCGGGGTCACTGCTCCCTTCGCCTGGGTCCTGGTGCACAAAAGTTTTGTTTATGCCCTCCAAGAGTCTGTTTCCCCAGTCCTGTGGAAGTTCTGTAATCAAATTCCACTGGCCTCCAAAGTCAAATTCTCTGGGAGTTCTAAGTCCCTTTCCTACATCCCCATGGGGATGGGAAATCTGTTGTGGGTCCTAAAAGTTTCTTAACAGTGCAAGAATTTCTTTGGTATAATTGTTCTGCACTTTGTGGGTCATCTGCTTGGTGGCTCTATGGTGGGGTTAATGGCAACCTCCTACAAGAGGGCTTAAGCCACAGGCTGTGTGATCCAGGGAGCTTCACCCAGAGCCCCTGCCCCTGCAGCAGGCCACTGCTGACCCAAACCTCCACAGGAGACTCAAACACAGGTCAGGTTCAGTCTTGCCTGCGAGTGTCCAGGAGTCTCCAGTGGAAGTGTGGGTCAGTGGTGGCCTGCTACAGGGTCGTGTGCACTGAGTGTGGCAGTGTGGGCACAGGACCTTTGGAAGGAGGTCGTCATTATCTTCATTACCTACATAGTTTGGTCTCAGGGCTTCCCTGGTGTCTTAGAGGTTAAAGCGTCTGCCTGCAGTGTGGGAGACCCGGGTTTGATGTCTGGGTCAGGAAGATCTGGAGAAGGAAATGGCAACCCACTCCAGTATTCTTGCCTGGGAAATCCCTGTAGCCTGGTGGGCTACAGCCCACTGGGTCGCAAAGAGTCAGACATGACTGAGCAACTTCACTTTCACTTTTTTCAAACAACAGGAAGGGAACACAGCCCCGCCCTTCAACAGACAATTGGATTAAAGAGTTACAGAGCATGACCCCGCCCATCAGAACAAGATACAGTTTCCTCCCTCAGTCAGTCTTCCCACCAGGAAGCTTCCATAAGCCTCATTCTTCTCCATCAGAGGACAGACAGAATGAAAACCACAATCACAGAAAATTAATCAAACTGATCACATGGACCACAGCCTTGTCTAACTCAATGAAACTATTAGCCATGCCATGTAGAGCCAACCAAGATGGACGGGTCATTGTAGAGAGTTCTGATGAAACATGGTCTGCGAGAGAAGAGAATGGAAAGCCACTTCAGTATTCTTGCCTTGAGAACCCCATGAACAGTATGAAAAGGCAAAAAGATTGGATACAGAAAGATGAACTCCCCAGGTTGGTAGGTGCCCAATATGCTACTGGAGAAAAGTGGAGAAATAAATCCACAAAGAATGAGGAGGCTGAGCCAAAGCAAAAACAACACCCAGTTGTGGATATGACCAGTGACAGAAGTAAAGTCAAAAGCTGTAATGAGCAATATTGCATAGGAACTTGGAATGTTAGGTCCATGAATCAAGGTAAATTAGAAGTGGTCAAACAGGAGATGGCAAGAGTGAACATCAACATTTTAGGAATCAGTGAACCAAAATGGACTGGAATGGGTGAATTTAATTCAGATGACCGTTATATCTACTATTGTGGGCAAGAATCCCTTAGAAGAAATGGAGTAGCCATCATAGTAAACAAAAGAGTCCAAAATGCAGTACTTAGTGCAGTCTCAAAAATTACAGATTGATCTCCATTCATTTCCAAGGCAAACCATTCAATATCACGGTAATCCAAATTATGCCCCAACCAGTAATGCTGAAGAAGCTGAAATTGAATGGTTCTATGAAGACCTATAAGAACTAGAATTAACGCCCCAAAAAAGATGTCCTTTTCATCATAGGGGACTGGAATGCAAAAGTAGGAAGTCAAGAGATATCTGGAATAATAGGCAAATTTGGCCTCAGAGTACAAAATGAAGCAGGGCAAAGGCTAACAGAGTTTTGCCAAGAGAACGCACTCGCCATAGCAAACACCCTCTTCTAACAACACAAGAGAAGACGCTACACATGGACATCACCAGATGGTCCATACCAAAATCAGATTTTGGAGAAGCTCTATACAGTCAGCAAAAACAAGACCAACAACCAAATGTGGCTCAGATCATGAACTCCTTATTGCGAAATCAGACTTAAACTGAAGAAAGTAGAGAAAACCACTAGACATTCAGGTATGA